>JANIJG010010637.1:0-11339 GCA_024611175.1 Megaceryle torquata | reverse complement strand
GTTCCTGTGTGGGCTGCCCTGGGTGACCCTGCTGTGGCAGGGGGGTTGGACTCGCTGCTCTCCACAGGTCCCTTCCAGCCCCTACCATTCGATGATTCTGTGATTCCCACAAAACACAGCATCAAGAACAACAGGCAGTTTGTGGCAGATGTCCCAAAGAACCTACAAGCTGAAGGGACACCGTAAGGGGTCCTCCAGGCTCCCTCGAGCCAAGACCCCCCCACCCTGTGCCACAAAGCTGCCAGTGCCCAACTCCCAGCCTCTTCACTCATGCTGCCTGCAATAAGGGCATCGCTGAACCAATGCTAACAGGCAAGGGAGATGCAACCTGCGCAGTGCAGAGGTGAATTTTAATTTCAGGTAAAGTTTGGAGCAACTAAATAAAGCTGAGCACGTGTTTTTTGCTTGCAGCTTTAACACAACGGCCGTTCTGATGTCTCATAAATAGCCCAAGCGCTTTCTTTCTCAGAAATTTATCAAAGACTGTAAAACGAGGTGCTAGAACACTTAACTGCCAGCGCTCAAGTAAACAGTATCATTACAGTGTATATAAAGGTCTCCTGGGGGATAGGTTGGGCATAAAAATTCAGCTGGATCATTAGGAGCCAATGATTTAACGGAGAAAGCAATATAAAAAGTCTCCAAGCTGGCAACAGAAAGACATAAAGTGAGTTGAAGGAATTATTTAATGACTAGCAGACCAATAAGGGAGGTATTTCAGTGCACCGTAAGATACTCTGCATCATAGGAAAACTGCAATTTATTAAATATGAATTGTTAGGGGTTTTTCTACCCCTGCAGCTAATTCCTGTCACGTCAGTGGCATTGGTGATTTAAAAATCCCAAGACAAACGAGCAAGAACAAGAGTCAGAGGAGGCTAATAGCTCTAAGTATTGGGGCTCCCTGGTATCAGACAGAGCAGAAGTCGTACATAATGTTGCACGTGCGGAAAGCAACCTCCTTGCTCTCCATCCAGCCTAAGGATGCATAGGATACCAGTCTCAGCTGCCAGAAGGCTGCATTCAAGTCCCCAGTGTGCCTGGGATGGAAAGTTTTGCCTTGACTTACACAGCTCAGAGTTCAATTTATCCACAGCCCAGGACATCTGCTCTAACTTCTTCAAGTGGGTTTTGGCAAAGCTGTGCTGCACACAACTCAGTGAGCTGGGCCCTGGGTTGGTGCCATGCAGAGCTGCAGTCTGTGCTGTCACACCCCTTCTTCCCCTGGCCTCCAAGAGACCAGGGGGCTCTTTACTCTTCTTCCTCAGTTTCTCCATTCCAATGCACAGAGGAAACCACCTCTGCTGCAGAGCACTGATGGGAGGTGGGAAGGACATGCAGACCATACCTTGTGCATTGCATGTACCATGTTTAATTAAGGTAAAATAGTAAAAGGTAGATTTTTTTTTTTCTTAAACAGCTGCAGAAATTAAGCTCTCAGCCAGCTCCCTCGGGCTTTCAAGTCCAAGGCAAGCGCAAACATCATTACAAGCCTGTGGGAATGCCACCCCAGGAGCAAACAGGTATGGATACAGTGCACACACAAAAAAAACCCACAAAACGCAGTTTTTCTTCTACCGATCCATATATCTAAGATGGATAGGAGACAGTAACATTTTTAGAGCCTGTCCTTTTACTCTTTGTCCCAGAGGAGCAACGCAAAGGACACAGACACAGTGACAGGAGCTCATGGGTGGTAAGGCAGTGGGGAACTCCCTTGCTGCTCACTCCACCGTGTGAAAGGAGCATGCCACAAGAAAGGGGATTGATTGTATTTGGTCATAAGAACCACGCAGTCCAAGCTGGCTAAGAAAGAATCACAATGAAGCCCTTGGTTTTAGACTTCACTGGAGCTCCACAGCAATTTCTTACCATCAATAGTGCTGTTAAGACTTCTCCATGGCCCTTCTTAAGCCAGGCCATTCTCTACATGTACTTTCCTGACTTAGAATGCTGGGAGGAACATTAAGATAGTTAAACATCATCTAGCAGAGCTGGGGGGAAGTTTTAAAAATGGCCAGCCACTGGTGCAATGAGTCCTGCTGGAGTTGGTTTGAATTTGACAATCAATTTTTTAGTGAGATGAGTGAATGCAAATTAGGAAAGTCATACTCAAGGTAAAAACCTCAGATACAAGACTGTCAAACTGCAATGAAGCAGAGTAGAGTCACTTCTGAGCTATGAGATCCCCCCCGTTTTCATGAGGAAGGGTTTCTGGAAGAGAATAAATTGTTCCTAAAAGAACTTAACAGGGGAAAAAAAACCCCACCACAATCCAAAAAACACAAACCACTTGCCACTTCCTCAGCAAGCCACACTCGTTTCACGCTTTTTCAGCCATGCAAACATTTAATGAGTCCTGTGAAGTCTTCATTTCCATCATCCCAAAACTACCAGATGCAGTCTTGCTAACTCAATTACGATTTAGATTCCCAGAAAGACCAGTAGTGTGCAGAAGTATCCCCAGCACAAAATTCCTTATCCAAATGCTCCCAGCAATAAGCATGTGACAAATACAGACCTCAGGGGACTGGAAAGGAGCATCTCTGCTGCTCATGAGAGGGCTGGAGCTGACACGCCTAGAGAGTGAAAAGGCTCATTTCTGATGTTATGCTAAACGTGTGTGGTTTGCTATTTGGTCAGTGCTTGAACTAAACTTTCTGATTTGTGAGCTTAAAACATCTCATCATTGACAACTGTATAGTTTTCCTTTTCTGCAGAGGACTGAGATTCTGTTTACTGCCGTTCAAAACACACATGAACTAAACACTGTTGGGCATTTGATTTCCCAGTAACAGTTAAGATCCTGACAGGTGCCTACCTGACAAAAAGAAGTCCTTCTGAGGTGGGGTTTCAGGATGTCTACAGTTACAAGAGTGAGCATGCAGCTGTCCATCATTGATTCAATGGTGCATTCTGCCAGGAAACTTCTCTGTTTGCTGCACTGGAAATTGTTATTAATCAAAATATGTCCCACTTAAGTATTAAAACTTTTTTTTTTTCTTTTAAATATGTTTAAAGAAGGATGGGGGAAGAAAGTGGTATAGGAAAATAAATTATCTGTGAAAAACTTAGAGGTTTACTTATGTTTGTGTTCATTCAGAACGTTCTCAATGAACAAATTGCTTTACAACAAAAAAAATTCTTTAATGCATTGATATGATTTTGTTTACTGAGGTTGAAATGTCTTAATTCACAGGAATGATTTACTAATATTTGGGGAAAAAATAATTCATTTTCTTCCTTAAAAATCTTAAAACAAGTAAAAACTTATAAAATTAACATTAGGGTTTTTTTCAGTACATACAACGATAGTAAAACTTCATCTTCTGCTGGAAAACTTACCTAGGAAAGCAAATGTACTGGTTCTTTTACCCAGTGGTATTTGATCTATACTTGGAAAATTAAATGCCACTGCTGCCTCAGTAAGACATGTATCACTATTATCATCTATTAGGATTAAGTTAGCACCCTAAAATTTCCAGTTAGGAGCAGGTCATGCTGTAGTAGATTGTGTTAAAACACAGAATTGTACATAATTCAAGTAAAGATTTTATGATGATTTAGTGTTAATTTTTTCCTGCACTGCAAGGTCCACAGGTTTCTTAGGTTTGTATAACCAAGAGGGGAAAAAAAGTAAATTAACTCAGTACTGGAGTCGAAAATCTCTCTGCTCAGCAGTGGTTTCCTGGGTACCTGGGCTATTGCACCACATGGTAATTTCTTCCTTAAACAACATTAAATGGGACTTGCACTCTGCCTCTGACAGATCTGATGGAAATGGCTTCAAAATAATAGGAAATCTCACAACTAATGGACACATCCAGTTATTAAGATGACACTTGAGAACCTTGGGCATCAGTGAAAACTGCTAATGCTTTAGTCCTTCCTTGGCATGATCCAGCTCTTCTCTTCTGGTCTGATGGCATCATCAATTAGTGAATGAGTTTGAAAGGAAAAGCACTTTCCCTTCTCTGCCTGCTGGAAGCAGTCAATGGATATCTGATGTTCCAGGTTTTGAAAGATTTTTATTTTTTTTTCCCCTTACTTCCCAACAAAGGCAAATGCTTTAATTTGGGATGGATTTTCTCAACTGTATATCCACAGATAGATACAGAGGGGTTTTGTGTAAAACTGCTTCAGCTGCTTGGGACAGAGCACGGCGCTGCCTGGGCAGGCTGTGGTACAAGAGTGAGCTCCATCACTCCTGTGCTACAATTGCCTGGTGCAATTCCTCTCTAGTTCACCTAGGAAGAGTTAACCCCAGGATAGAAAAGGTTTTGCTGCCTTCCTGAATGCTTTATGATAAATTATTTAGTATATTATACACTGAGAAACTTTCAGGTGGCTTTCACCATTCTCCTTTAGTATTTGACACTTACAAATAATCTTCCTTCATGACTTTGCTTGCCCTACACTTTTCTTCTGTAATTTTTTTGTTCTATATTTTTTCTTTGTGATGGGGGGACGACACATACCTGGTATTCTCATGGACAGAAAAATCAGAACATTATTAGTGTAGTCAATTCTTTCAGTGTAGCTATTACAGCTATCAAATATTTGCAATTCCGATAACAAATTGATTGGTTTTGCTGCAGGCCTTGCTGGAGCGAGATTGTTGTTATTGTTCCTGCTGCTGCCGCTACCTATCGATGCAGGGTTATAGTAGAGATTTTTATTAGCAAGGAAGGAAAATGGGCTTGGAGCTGTCCCAGTGATTAGACTGAAAGTAGCGCATGCAGAAGCGTTTTTACTACAAGACTATCTAGAGAGAGACCCCGGTACAAATGAGGGTGTCACGTTGAACTCGATCTTCACAGGTCCCCTCCAAACCCTAACATTTGGTGATTATACCAGAGGTTTGCTAACAGAGAGAGCACTCCAGACCCAAAAAGCCAATGGGGCAAACAGAGGACACAGAAAGGGGAAGAAAAAGAAGTAGAGCTACGTATGCTGGTGCCACTGAGCCAGAGAGTGATGGGCCAGAAGCTGGCACACACTGCTGCTCTACAAAAAAGGGTAACTGTTTTACAAGTTACTTCAATGAGCTGGGAGTCTGTGTCCTGCTTGCAAAGTGCCACAAGCTATCATCTCACTGAAAAGCAATAGGTTTGGCAGCACAGAAAATGCAATTTCCATTATTGAGGACAAGGAGGAGGAAATTCAAGCAACTTTGTCCTCCTCTCAAAGCTGGCCTAGAGGAAGGGGAAGCCTCCAGTGTCAGCAAACAGCCTTCAGGGGGAGACTGGCAGATGCTCTGGGTTTCCCTGTGGGCACAGGGATCTCCCAGACTTCTGAAGCGCTCGGAACACTGTTCCTTTGACAGCACAAGGACCTGGGGGACAATCCTTGGAGGTGGCTTGCACAGTGGATTCCTAGACCTATCAGAAAACCTTGGTGATCCTTTGGACTTTTAACAGACAGCATAAAGCAGTCAGATCAAGGACAAGAGATCCATGCAGCCACTCCAAGTTGGAGAGTTGAATGCATAGCTCTACAGTGTCTATATCCTACAATGACCAACTCCATCTCCGTCGACCAGCAGAGTGACTCAGTAATGGTGCTGTTCACCTGCTCTGTGTTATAACTCAAAATGACACCACAGACATCTTTCCTTCCTCAGTCTGTGAACGTTTTATTATGGACTAGTGCTTTTCACCATAATTTTCATTCAGGACAATGACTTTGCAACTGAGAAGAAAAAAACCAAAACAAAACAACCACAAAAATACCCAAATATATCCACAAAAAAACCCCAACCCAACCAACAACGAACTCAAGCCCCCTGCATGCTGTGTCTAACCTTGCCCTGATGTCTGCCACCTTCTACCGATGATGGAGATCTCGGACCAAATCCCACTGGATACACCCCACCCTCAGCTTCCTGCCACCTTCCATTGTCAAATTACTTTACTCTCAGTTCAAATACTCTTCTCCATACTTGCCCAAATCATAATCCATTTGCTGGGCTGGAATTTAAATATTCAATGCTGGCAGAAGCAAGAGAAAAACCGACTCAAGCTGTGTGACAGAAAGCATCATAACCACAACTGATGTGTAAAAAGCCCATCTCGTGTTCTCCCATTCACATTTACCACAAGTTTCTCATGCCTGTCAGCTTTGTTTTGATTAAAACAGCTTTCAGGGCAGTCCCTCTTGCATTTGGAAATGATTTCTTCAAATACAGAAATATCTCATTGATGCCAGTAGTCCAGTTAAGCAGTTCCCCTCCATGGAATTCTCCATAAGCTCCTAAACAACCAACAGCCATGGTAACACAGACAAAAAAAAAACCAAAACAAAACAACACAAGGCAGCTCTTTTTCAAGCTGTTTTGGGACAAAACAAATTATCAGATAGATTAATAACCTTTTAGAGAGTTAATGGAAAAACAGAATAGGATGTGTCCCATCAGGGAAGATTAATTGGTTTGTGTCCAGATTACACAGCTGATTGCTGGAGAGAAGTGAATTCTGCTGATGCGTGCTGAGAACATACCTCCTGTCCTGGCTCTGCCACCAGATGTAGACATCTCTTAAAAAATTTCTGCAGGTTTTTACAGAGTTGGATCTGCAAATCTGAGTACAAGTTGAACACCAGAAAAAAAAAAAAAAAAGAAAAAAAAAAAAAAAAAAAGTTGGAGAAAACAGAAAGAAAAATTCATAATCAAACTTTGGCAAATTCTGTTCTGGAGCAGATCATAAAGTAGAAACAATGAGGGTATGGTCCTTGAGAGAACAGAGCTGATCACATGTGGCAAGTAGGAGACATGGGACCTGACCTGGAAATACATCCATGAAAGGATTTTGGCACCATGGAGAACTCTGTACTTAGATTAAAATAAACTACTTGACTGGAGCGTGGTCCAGAAGGTGCCTTGGTTCAGTCATTGCCCACTTCTTCCACCTGGCAGCTGAAACTGTGCTGTTACAGACTCCCAGGGTAGCCCCAGCGTAGTGCCAGCCAGCACAGGTAGGTACAGGATTAAGTTCACCATCTCAAGGTAACTTCCTCTTGCATCAGGATGTCATATAAATACCAAAAACCTTTGTCACCAAGTTATTTCTCTTCAGGCAATCCAGGCACCTTGCTCATGGTCCTCAAGCCCATTTCAAATGCCAGGCAGACGTAAGGCACTTACATCCCTCACTGGACATTGTTCCTGATGCACGTTCTGGACTGATCTTGAAATGCAAGGGAATAACTTGTGCCAGATGTCAGCCTAGATATTCATATATCCATAAATCAGACTGGAAGTTCTGAAACCACCAGAGAGCCTGAACAATGTCAAATTCCAATGACTTCTAAATTTTATGCTAACACTGGTGCTAGGCACTTCATAAATCCATAACAAAGTATAGCCACAAGCATACAACTTCTAGACTACAAAGAGCAGAAGAGGAAAACACGTCCTGTACCTCTGATCCCATTCACCATTAACTGGGCTATTTTTGTCTTTAAGCATTTTTTTAAATCCCAGCCTCAGTCTCTACAATAAAGTTCATGACTGAGCAAAGCCTTTCAGGCAGGCTACAAGAACAGCACATAAGAAGAACAATGGAATATAAAGTTACAGGACCTGAAAAGCACAGGGATGCACAAGACTAAGAAAGGATGATTTGTTCAAATATATTCTTTTTCTCTATAAAAATTAAAAATGAAATTAAGCACTTCTGCTAACAAACTGAGCAACCATTAAATTGTTACTATCCTAACAAAAAGGGCAGCTAACTGGCAGAAATTTAGGCTGCCTAGAGGAGAATGGATTGCACTTCTTGTCATGTTTTAGGAGGAGCAATTAGCGTTCAGATTGGCTACAAGCTTATTCTTCTGGAGGCTGAGAAAACCCACATAACAAGTTGTCCCCCACAAGGCAGCATTTACAGGTTTATACAGTTAGTTGAACAGATAAATGGTAGGAACTTGCAAACATGTGCTAGGGGAGAAGAGGCTTGTTGGGTAGATAGAAATTCTGAGCACCCTCAAACTTGCAATCCAAAGCATGTCACTGCTGCAGACATACCAATCATACAAGCAGCACCATATGATCCGTGAAGATCTTGGGAAGGAAACCTGAAAACTCCAGGACTCTTTTTTTTTTTTTTTTTCCTCTTTTCTTTTTACATTTCCTTAAGCCTTCAGTTTACTGACAAAATTTAATCACTTAATTAAATTAGATGTTCCAGCTTATTTGGGGAATACGATCATATTATTCTGTCACAATCACGGGTTCTTACTGGTGGCCAGAGAACTCACAGGGAAGGAACATTACTTTGCTGGAGTCACACAGGGGCTGAAAAGTGCCAGAAGAGACTGTTTTGCACTTGCACCCCAGAGCAGAAGGACAGACCCAACACC
The DNA here is from genome assembly GCA_024611175.1 of Megaceryle torquata. Taxonomy (NCBI): domain Eukaryota; kingdom Metazoa; phylum Chordata; class Aves; order Coraciiformes; family Cerylidae; genus Megaceryle; species Megaceryle torquata. The sequence goes on along the minus strand of JANIJG010010637.1, from coordinate 2,981 downwards.
ATCTTCAGGCCAAGCCTCTCATTGCACCACTGAAACTGCTAGTGTAACTTCAACCAGTCCAAAAATCACAGCTACTGATTTTCTGGAAACTGTTTCTTTCCTGAAAATACTGTTTGCATTTCATTAACTTAAAGCCTAACATACAAAGCATTTTGAGCAAAGTAGAAGCTCCCTAGGACCTTGCAATTGATTAGCAAAATGGATTTTCTTGTTCCCACTAATTCTAATCACAAAACAAACACCAGGACTGTCCACTGAGTTGCTGAAAGATAACTGGATAGGGAGGAAGGTGTCTGCAAATTCTTCCTGGTCTTTTTGTCCAGAAAAGTATTCCTTGCCAAAGGTCCTAGATCCTCAGTTAACTGGTTTTGATTCACCAACATTTCAGTGACTCTCAGACACTTCAAACTTACAAAATCAACACTTCATTTTCCTGGGACGATTCTGGCTCCTTAGAATCAGGGACATTTTTGTGAGGAAATGTTATTAATTGGCTCTTCAATACCTACCAAAGAGATCAGGGGATCCTTCTCACCAAGACCACTAACAGAAACACTAACAACATCCATTCCTACAGCTTCAGCCACAGCAGCGAGACCAAGAGCTAAATAACCAGCCCACAAACTTCCCCATCTTTCACCAGCTGCTGCATAATACAGCAGTTGTGTTACCCTCACCTGCAAAATCTACCTCGTCTCTCTTGTTTCTACGAAAGCGGGACTTGAACCTGCAGGGTTATTGGTGTGGTTTCCTCTGGGAAGAGGAAACTGTCTGACAGTGCTGCAAAGTTAACGGTTGGGAGCTGTGTATTAACTTTATGTCTTGCCATCTACACTCTGCTCCTATCAATTCCAAACATTACTGACCTTTTTAATTAAAAGAAGTTGTTAGGGGTAACACAGCTGAAGCAGTGGTCTCAGTCAGCCTCGCCAAGATACACCTCAGATGCACATTAGGACTAAAAGAGTAGAAAAATTAATGACATAAAAGCCCAAGTTGTCCCTTTTAAGCACCATTCCAAAACAGCACAGTGACATGCCTCAGATGTAGTGATTAGATTATCACTAGAGAATATGGTATTAGTTTGGGGAGTTTTGCAGACATAATTATTTCTTTTATGACAGCAGTTAAAGAGCACAAATCATGCACCGTGAGACTTGAGATGGTGATTATACAGAGAGAAGGAAGAAGAAAAATCCCCACCCAGGGAGTTTACATTCTAAATGATACTCAGGTAGACTAATTATTAGGTTGCCTGACATTTAATCAATTGCTGAACAATTTAAATGCTTGACAGAAATGAAATATCTGCCTTTGATTTATGTATGAGCAGGTTTCTAGCAGCAAAAACTTAAAACCTTATAAACCAATTATTATTCCCATTACCTCATCCTGAGTGACTCTCTGGGATGATAAAGCCCATCTTATTTGGACTTATTGCTGAGAAATAGACTTCTAAGGCATAAAGTTCTCCAGATGGATGCTTTTTTGGGAATTAGTTGAATAAGAGAGATTTAATCCATCCAAAAGTCAGTATAGTTAAATACATGATGAACATAAAAAACTCATTGCTAATCCAAAGTGACAGGTACTAATAGGGTACTTAGTGGATTAATAGCTGGCATGCTATGTTGCTAGGACCATGCTGTTTATTTCAATCGTGTGTTTGAACGGATGCAGAAAATAAACTCTGTCCCATAGGCACATTTAATTCAAGTGGACAAAAATGCATGATTGTGCATCTAAGCAGGCAATTGAGCCTGGGAGTTTATCTTTAAGATGCCGTACGTCTTCAAGCTCTTGAGAGAAAAAAAAAAATCATAAACCAATTTTGGAAGAACTTTCAAAGGGCTACATGTGGGGGTTTTGCTGGTTTTCATTGCACTACCTTTTGGCAGAGTAAATTTTTCAGCTTTATAGCACTATCTCCCCAGGTCTTAATTAATACCATGCACAGGTGGCTTGCAGGATAACCACAGTAAATCACACAAAGGGTTATGAGTCTCTGAAGGACTGTTATTAAAGATAGTCACATCATAAAACAATGGGCTAGAAGGATGAAACTGTCATACACTACCCATTGCAGATGGGGCTTTTCATGTCTGCAATTTTTCCTTCTACCAAAGGAATCAAATATATTTAGCCAGAGGCCCAACCCACTGAAAAAAAAAAAAATAAATGAGAAGACAAAGTAAAATGTGTGAAAAGACTCTGTCTCACTAACACGTTCTGTGACTCGAGGTGCTGCAAGCAGCGTGCTCGATGAACAGATGATATCCTTCATATTCCTGGTGTATTTTTGCAACCGCTGTCTGGATGACGGCGGCATCAGGCTGCTAACAGCCAGCCTTGGAAGTCGCCTGGCTGGGTGGCACCAGAGGTTGCGAGGGCCCGGTGAGTAAAAAAATAGATAGCAAAGTTACTCTCTTTGATTAACAACCTCCCGTCCTTTAGGCATTAGACAGAGTTCCAAATCTAAGCTGCATGACTTAGGTTGCACGGTTTTCCTATGGTCACACGCGACAGAAAATGCTCAGGATGGTAATTTGTTCAGACCTGAAAATCTTAGCACTGTAATGTGACAGGCTGGCTGAGCCAGACAGTGTGAAATCTTCCATATTTAAAGGACTAAATCAGGTTTCCTGTGTTGTTGGAAGAAGGATTGATAGGAGGCTGATCAGCACATCTCAGTGCACTCTTGGGAAGCTGCAAGAACCATTCCCTCTAAGTTGCCCAGTTCCCTGGCAGGTTCTTCTTGACCAGCACTACAAATCCTTGAGGGAATAGGCAGGAATCAAAAAGCTTCATTTCAATTTTTCCTAAGTACCATTTCCATTTTTCTGTTCTCAAAAGGTACATTTCATTCTTCCAAGGAACTCTGTGCTTGAAATCAGACTAACAAAGCTTCTTCCTAACGTCCAATCTGAATCTACCCACCTCTAGTTTTGATCCATTCCCCCTGATCCTACCACTGCCCGACA
>JANIJG010010635.1:27848-40519 GCA_024611175.1 Megaceryle torquata | reverse complement strand
CTCTTCTCTTCTCTTCTCTTCTCTTCTCTTCTCTTCTCTTCTCTTCTCTTCTCTTCTCTTCTCTTCTCTTCTTCCTTTTTCTTCCTTTTCCCATTATATAGTGAAGAATAAAGAATGTGGCAAAACAGAAAAGGTTGTGTGAAGTAAATTCTCATCCACACAATAAAGAAATGCTGTTTGTCTGGCATGGCTGGGAGCAGGAAGCACACGGCATCTCATCCCAGCATTTCTTCTCACACACTTTGTTTTCAAATGTTGCTCCAGGAAGTGTGAAGGACTATTCAAAGTGACCTTCTGTGCTGAAATGGCAGCTTGGTTTTCATCCCCTGCACTTGGTGGCCCATGGCAGGCAACTGCTCAGTGAGAACAATGAGAATAGTGTCAGAGCAATTCTTTATCTCTTTCTCATATCCACGTAATTCAAAAGGTGCCCAGGCATAGCATGTATGTATGATCAAACTTTCTGAACTCTGTTTTTGGGAGTTTGAGTGAAAAACGGATTCTGATCACATATCTTATTTTAGTGTTTCTTACTGAAGCACGTCAACACTGAGTCTGAAATCTGCTAATACACAACAAGTGTTGGATTTAATTTTGGTGGGAGTCTCATTAAAACAGGCTATTTTGGTACAGATTTCTGCCTACTGTTCCTGTAGGTCTGGCACCGAGAATAATAAAGCAGGGAAATTTGTGTTGTTCTCCTCTGAAGGCTTAATTTCTGGAAAGAGACTAGAACCAGCTCAAACAGCAATAACAAGACCCAGTCATACGGGTAGCTGATGAACTATTTTGAGTTTCCCAGTAAGTTAGTGGGATACTAAAAGGAGGTTCTAACAGAGATGATTTTTTGTTCCTTGTGTTATCCTCTTCACTCTAAAATAATTTAAATTTAGTGTGGTACTTTATGAATGAAACACAATACTGTAATTGCTCTTGGGTGATTTGGAAGGTGATAGTTTGTACTGGTTTGTTGTACAAATAATGCTAAGGCATCTGAAAATATAGAGCTGTTGTAGCAAGATGTATTTTTTTCAATACTGACTAAGAGGATGATTGGCAAAAGTAATGATGACTATATCTCTTCTTTAAACAGATAACACAGCAAGTGTTCTTGTTAGACGTGAAGGATTTAGTCGCCAAAAGCAAGATTTATACCTTCTTCCTATAGTAATAAGTGATGGTGGACTCCCCCCTATGAGCAGCACCAACACACTCACCATTCGGGTCTGCGGCTGTGACAGCAATGGCTCCTTGCTCTCCTGTAATGCAGAGGCCTACATCCTGAATGCTGGATTAAGCACTGGAGCTTTAATTGCCATTCTTGCTTGCATTGTGATTTTGTTAGGTAAAAAAGTTCTTTACTTATTACTTTTCTATGCTTGATTGTGTTAAAAAAAAATAACCTTGCTTTCAGCTCCAACATGGATAAATAAATCTTAATTTCTTAGCTTTAATTTTTATAGGGGTACTAATCTGCTGGGCTGAAATGCAATACATGATAACTACAACAGCAACCACCAATGAATTTGTCTAGGTGTGCTCAGAGAATGTCCTTTTGTGGCTTAATACCAGTTAATCAGGGACTCTGTTTAAAGGAGGTCATGACATACAGTTTTAAATTTTGTGATCTTCCCAGAATGACAAGTTCCTTATTGAGGTCAGTCAGGATTAATGGCTTCTGCCAGCCATTTTCCTCTAACTCCTCTCGTGTTGAAGACAAATGAATGGCTTAGAAGACCTGCTTTTAAGAAAGTGCTACAATGCATTTCCTGATGATTTGAAAATATTTATATAAAACATTTTCCTTTGCCCATAGTCTTTCTTTTCTATCTATTTTTAAGTTATTTCATAGAAATTTGAAGTGATAACACAAAAACAAAGTCATGTGTTTTGATTTGTTGCTTAAGAAAAATCCCATTTTTATGGAAATGAAACATGGAATTAGAGATAAGGTTTGGGCATACAGGAGAGAGTAAAAATTAATCTTTGGTTTGTTGCAGATATACATGTGATTGGGCTGCTCAAATGCAGTGTTACGTGCAACACAGGGGGCCCACAAATGCTTTTCTTGAAATAGTCTTGCAGTAATGAGCAATTGGTAAAAGCAATGGTATTCAGCCCAAACAGAAAACCTCAATTCAGTATGTTTGAGTTTGTGTACAAACATCAATGCTTTTACTTACATAGGTATGCTAAAAATGCAGATGTTAGCAAAAAATACATGACAAAGCACAGCACAAAAGCTGAGGTAGGTTTCAGTGAATGCAATGATTTATAAAGGAACTACTGTCTGAGAGTACAGTTTTAACATGTTGGTTTGGGTTTTTTTCCTAGTCATTGTAGTGTTGTTTGTAACACTGAAAAGGCAGAAAAAAGAACCTCTGATTGTTTTTGAAGAAGAAGATGTCCGAGAGAACATTATTACCTATGATGATGAAGGTGGAGGTGAGGAAGATACTGAAGCTTTTGACATAGCTACTTTGCAGAACCCTGATGGCATCAATGGATTTATTCCTCGTAAAGACATAAAACCTGAATATCAGTATATGCCAAGACCAGGACTTCGGCCAGCTCCTAATAGTGTTGATGTTGATGATTTCATCAACACAAGAATACAAGAGGCTGATAATGATCCAACTGCACCTCCTTATGACTCTATTCAAATCTATGGCTATGAAGGAAGAGGCTCAGTGGCTGGTTCACTTAGCTCATTAGAGTCAGCTACAACAGATTCTGATTTGGACTACGACTATCTACAAAACTGGGGACCTCGATTTAAGAAACTTGCAGACTTGTATGGCTCCAAAGACACTTTCGATGATGATTCTTAACAATAAAGTTTAAGATTTGGCCTTAAGAACTGAGTCCAATGTTCTGAAGAATCCAGAAGAAATGTAAGCAGGTATTTTTTTAAAAATCAAGAAAAATATCATTTAAACATTTGACAGAAAGGATTCCTTTGATAAAAAAAGGACATAGAAGTGATAAATACTGTGAAGTACCTTTTCCCTCAAAAGGCAAATCCAGAAGTTAGCTACCAACTTCACTAAAGGAAAAAAACCCACTTGAGAAATACAAAATATTTAAATGAAGGAAAATGCTAAAAGCAAACTTACAAATAAGGGAAATCTTTTATGTATTGTGAACATCTAAACCTTTTGTCAAAGAAGCTTCCACAAATTAGAAAAGATAACAGTTCTGAGCTGTAATTTCGCCTTAAACTATGGACACTCTATATGATAGTGCATTTTTAAACTTGAAATATATAATATTCAGCCAGCTTAAACCCATATGATGTATGTACAGTACAATGTACAATTATTATGTCTCTTGAGCATCAAACTTGTTACTGCTGATTCTTGTAAATCTTTTTGCTTACACTCTCATCTTGAACTAATATGTGCCAGATATAAAAACTCTGTCTTGTTGCAGTGGAAGGCGCCCTATTTCTATGTCATTTTTAATGTATCTATTTGTACAATTTAAAAATTCTTATTTTAGTATACATACAAATATCGGTATTCTGACATGTAAGAAATGTTACAGCATCACACTTATATTTTATGAACATTGTACTGTTGCTTTAATATGTGCTTCAATATAAGAAGCAGACTTTGAAATAAACTGATTCTTTTTTAATTCTTGTTCTGGTTATTAAGCATATAAGGAAAAACATAGTGTTTCTAATGTCCCATTTATAGTTCTGACTAATTTACTACAATTGTGACCTTTTAATAGCCTTATTTATTATGTGTTTGTAGTTGGTTTGTTGCCTTGTTAAGTGATTATTTAAAAATCAAGTACATTTTACAAATGTTTTTTAGATTAAAAAAATGTAATGTCTGGTGAACATTTTGTACCCTCTCTATCTACAGCTTGTCGCTGCTCCCAGAACACAGTAATAATCTTCATATAATACTACTGTGTTTTCTGGATTAAATTAAGTGTAATACTTTTTCAATATTTCCCATGTAATATGCATTTATCTTATATCTTAGAAATTCCAGAGGTTTCAGAAATTACTTTGTAAGTGGGCAGGAGTACTCTGTACTTACAATTTACTCCAGGCTTGTGTGACTTTCCATATCTGTGCTAAGCTTCTGTGGGTTCTAGAGACTTCTGACCCAGTTTAGCTGTAAGTTCCCTAAAGACTGTTCTACCTGACAATTACCTTACTTGAGTAGTAATTAAGATTCTGGCACTTTTTTCTTTCTTTTTTTTTTTTTTTTAGGTTTTTTTTTTCCTTTTTTTTTTTTTTTTTTTTTTTTTCCTTTCCCCATTTACTGCAGTATAATAGCATCATCTACTGAGAGGAAGATATTTTAATTTGTGATGACAACTACAGAGTGATTTCAGAGTTGTTCTTTGTAACGTATGTTTTTCTTCAAAAAATTATCTATAACTTTTTATTATATTCATTCAGAATGAGCAATGGATTGGAATATGCTCTGCGCATCAACATTTTCAGCATCTGTGTACAGCTGTACCTATGCTAAATTTAATATAGTTTGTTGTTTAGGGTCAGAGATCAGCAGCTGCAATATGGGAAGAGGCAATAAATAGAAATTATATACATTTTTTCTACTGTACATTTTACAGACCCTGTCCTTCATTTGCAGTCAGGTACCAAACTGCTTGATCTGAGAGGAAATCTGATATGTTGGTGTATTGCTTTTCTGAAGACCCCAATATATGTAGTTAGATTAAAATTTAACTTGTTAAAATTATGAATGATGTTTCAGCTCTATATTCATAACATATTCACTTGTCCCATTATATTCCTATGTTTTATAAAGCAGAGTTTGCTAAATCAGCAGATTTGCTCTACAATGCTTATTGTAATATTCCACTTTATTATAGCTGTATGCATTCTATATAATTCTATAGTTTATTATTAACTTGGTTCAAATTTCTTTGGTTGTTGATTTTTCTCTGTTTATAATCCAAAGAATATTTTGCTAGATTTGCACATTTCTCCATTATAAATTTAAATAAACATTTAAAATTAAATGAGTATCAATTTACAAATTAACAGAGTGAAATAAAGTAAAAAAAAGTAATTTGTAGGACTCCATTCTCATTGATGCTATCTGGATTTATTTTACTTTTGAGCAAGTTTTAGAAATAATAACTGCATTTTCTACATTTTTATGTTTAATTTTTAAGAAGGACATTGTCAACTACATTTTAAAAATAGTTCTAAATGCTTTGAGTTTTAGTTTATTGTTTGTAGCCTCTCGTAGATGCTTGGAAATAAATTTTCTTTCCCTTCTGGTTTGTCCTTTTTCATTTGATTATTTTCCCCTTCACAGTGAATATGCAATTATCATAGTGCTTTATTAAGTTAGTCTTGCTAATCTCAGCCAACCCTACCTCTGAAATGCTGGGAATTGTACTCATTACGTATCATCTGCAGCACCCCAAATGAACAGCATGTTTTATTACAACAACAGGATTTTATTTGTTTTAACCTTCACAGCAGTGGTCGCTGGAGTCTCATGTTTATAATCCAAGAGTATATAAACCAGCACAGCAGTACTGGGTAGTCCTCGACAGAAGTCAGAGAGGACTTTGGGCTGGGGCTGTAGTTTGTCAGAGTGTTCCCAAGAAACTGAGCAACCTGGAAAGGGATTTACTTGCACAAGTTACTTTAGCATAGTCTGTCTCTTCCTGACTGAGGGAAGGATTGAGCCTCACAACCATGGGCGGCAACTGAAAGATTAATTACAACTTCAGTGGGTTTGAAGACAAACCCTAATTAAAAGGAGGATCACCATGACTGAACCAGCTGAGGTAAGGAACAGTAGCAAGTGCAGATGATGTCTTGGCCTCTTTTTTTTTTTCCTTCTTGTGAATTCTGCATGAGACATCATTTGGGACAGACACACACAGAGCAAAATCCTCCAAATACCCTCTGTTAACAGTGTGACATTAGCAGGAGTGATGTTTATTTTGTGAGCTGAATAAGTGCAAGTGCTTCTGTTGGCAAAAATATGCAGCTCCTTGTTTAGCTCCTTATCACAGGAATAATTTGCATCTGATCAAGGTTGACATGCCCCTCATCTCACATATATCCACAGTGCATTTATACACAATTTCTCTCATTACTGGTAGGCAGCAATTAGGTATGCAAGTTCAGTGCTGGTTGCTAAGGGAACTCTCAAAACTTACACTGATATGGAAGGTGAGGGTTTGTGTGGGATATTTTAGATTGCCTCTGTCATGTTCTTGCCATTATGTCAAGCAGTTTTTGATACTGTGTCAAGGGGTACAAGCTTGCAAGTTTGCCACCAGCATGTACGTGGTCTATGTGAGATCATGTCTCAGAAACTGATGCAGCCATAGATGAGAACACCTTTTAAATAATTTGCATGTCTTCTTGGTTCTATATTTTTGACTGACTGACAAAATGCTGAATTTTACCATGTTGGTGCTGATAAGCTTACAGAAAAAAATGAAGAATAGGAATTTTAATCAGGCTTACAAAGATGCAACATTAGCATTCTGGGACCCAAAAGCCTGTAATGCTTTTATGTGTTCCACATCCAGCAGATTTCTCAGAACTACATGTTTTTATTGAAAGTCTGAGCAGACAAAAATCTAGGTAGACCCTGTGCAGGTTTCCACTTCAGTGACTGATCAGAATACTGAGATACTGTAACCAAAGCTGAACAATCAGCATCAAAATTGCATTCTTTATTTTTAAAAATAATAACAACAGGAGAGAAGAAAAAGGAATGGCATGTGAAAGGGCATGAGTGAGCTCGTCAGTGTTAGATGCAGGTCTCTGAAGCTTTGTTATTGTTCTCACTAATCCTGAGACTCAGGATCAACCAGTTTGACCCAGTTTCATGCCCAGACATGCTAATCAAAAAGTTTTACATTATTTAATATCACTAATCTCAACATTTGATAAGGAATGCTGTTTCAGATCCTTTGCTGACTGACCTTGACTGGCTACAAATACTCAAGTCACAAGAAGAACAATTTTAACTCAGTTTTATAGATTCATAGTCATTTGAAAAACCTGCTGCTTGTAGTTCTGCACAGTCCTGGGCCTTGCCTGCTCACCATCTTCAGCTCTGTATTTGCTACTCCCTCTCTTAGTAACTGCAAACCCTGCTTCCAAAATTAGGTGTTCTGCCTTCTTAACAGCAGAGAAAGTGCAGAAGCTATGACATTACACACAGATACCAGCTTTGCCATGTATAACATGATAACTTCATGTGAGCATCCTAAACAGAGGTGGTGGGTTGTGCATGCCAGCAGCAAATCCCATGAGGGGGTTTCTGCAGAGTACATGGAGTATTTCAAGTTTCTTCATGGAAGGGAAGAGAGAGAACACAGAGGCCCAAAGAGGAGACTTTCTTGGATTATGTGTCACCTCTTTGCAGGTCAGAGAAGTATTCTTTTCAAGAATCTTTCAGATTTTGCATTGAAGCCAGTTTGTGCTCTGTAAATAATTAAACATTAACTGCAGCAGAGAATTGAACTTGAGATTATTAAAAAAGTTCTTGTGAGATCTCTAACTGCCAAACTAAAAATCTGATTTTAATTTTTATTTATTTATTTATGTATGGTATTTGTTTAGTATGTTTGCAGTAGCTTATAGCTTCATGAAGAACAGCAGCAACCAGAATACCAGCTGGAATGGTGGACAAAGCACTCCATATCTGGGGGCGGGGCGGGAAATCTGCTTTGGAGTGGCAGCTTGGGAGTGGCAAATTCATAACTGGTGGTGATGGGGACTAAAACATAATCTTCTACACCATGCTTCCAGGAAGTGAGAGACACATCTCTCATTTTTTTTTACATTTCTTTTTCCTTTTAAGTTTGTAATATCAAGACCAATACTTAATTACTTACCTATTTAAGTCTAGAAGGCTTTTGATTTATCTTAAGTCCTCTTGGGTATGTCTGTTTGTTAGACTCTTGACTACAGGTGATGGTTTTTCAAATAAATTAAAATAAAAGCCTAATAGTTTGATCTTTAATGGGTTTAAAAACTAGAAAGATGCAAAAAAACCCAACCTTATTCTGTAGTTTTTTTCTAAAGCTATCCCCTGAATTGTAAGACATGCCCAGCATTTTTGATTATTAGTGAAAGAACTAAACTTTGTAACTGGACTGAGGTTATCACTTGTTTGTCTTTTTTTTTTTTTTAGAAGAAAAAAAAAAAAGATGAAAAACACATTTATTTTAATTGACCAAATCCATATGCTGCTCTCCAGGGCTTTCTGAAAGTGAAGGGTTTATACTGTTGTTGTCTTCTTTTCCAACTTAAATCATTCCATGAGTCCATGACTCACTACTTCAGCTGCCAAGGCAAATTTCTTCCAGCTCTATCACCAGCAGGCTTCGCAGCTGTACCACTCATCTCACAGAGCTATTTTATAAATATGAAGCACTTTTGAACTGTTCTTTGTCATATACAGAGATCTTGAGAGGGTGGATTTTTTGTGGTTGTTGTTTTGAAGCTATGATTCTTTCACTTCCACACCTACAAAACTGACTTTCCATGTTTGCATGCTGTGCTCAGTGCCCTGTCTCAGGGTGGTAAGGAACAATTTTTCAGGAAGTAATAAACTCCCTTGTACTTGGCAGGATGTCTTTAGAAAGCCCCATTGTTCTCCTGCTGCCTAAGATGGCCTTCCTTCCAGGAGGCTTTTCTCCCTGCTACATCTCAAGCTCGTATTTTCCTTCTTCTTATTAATGCACTGAAGAAAGTCATCATTAATCAAATGCAAACACATTTAGCAAAGTTCAATGTGTATGAAAAATTTATGTCAACCTTTAGGCTCTATGACAGCCCCAAGGCTTCACTTAATAAGTTCTATAATGACTTATTGTTAATGGCCGATTCACATTATCTCTTTGAGGTTTATTGGGCTTTTTTTTCAGTAACATTTTCTATTATTGATTATGGAGTTGTTGTATATTACCCAGACATATAAGCAAAACTGTTGTTTACATTCTTCTCTTTCCTAGTGGAAAGTTAAATGCATTAAACCATAGGAAATCACAGAAAATTTTTTTCTCACGTTAATTTATGTGGCTCTAGTAGAGTGCAACAGGCAATGAAAGAGTAGCTATTTGTGAGGCACTGAAAGAAGCTCTTGGAAAGTCCTAGAGATTTTACATATCTTGCCTATTGATTTAGCAGAAATCCACACTCCAAAAACTGTTATCATCCAACTATCTATCACCCTTGCCAACAGTCTCGGAAGAGGTCAAAGACAGAATGGCTGACTGCCCTAGGTACTGCCATTTTGGTTGCTATTCATATTTAATCTCAGAGATTTCATTTCTTTCAGAATTGTATCTGGAGAAAAAAAAAAAAAAAATCAAAGGGTTTCTGATAGCCAAGTACTGCCTATTTCTGTGACTTTACACAATACTCCAGTAAACGCTTTTCACTAAACACAATCTCTCAAAATTGTTCAGTACTCATAATTGTATTATTTGCTAAAACCTAGCTCCTGTATACACTTATTGTTTAGCACAATGTTTACATCTTTGAATAAATTGTAGAACTTGTAATGGTAAGTATAATGAGGTAGCAATACTGCACTCTAAGTGCTCCCACACTACTGGAAGCTAATACTTGCACTGTGTTGAAACATCATTAAATGAAACAATATGAACACTTTATGTGCCTACGTGTACTGCTACTGCACTGCAGACTATTCTGAAGTGCCCTGTGTCATGTAAAATTCCTTTCATGGAGAAAAATTCCTCCAATAACATCTAAGTATCTCACTAAGAACTGCAAAAATGGCATAATTTTTTGTCACAGCCACCCAAAGAGAACTGATTATATGTTTCGTTCATGTAAGTAACTGTAGTAAATCATGGTAAAAAAGAAGAGGGGTAAAAAATAAATAAAGCCATAGGGCTTGCTTTAAAACATTTTCTGAAAGGAAGAAGAAAATATCAGGAATTCATTGTATTGAGAAATACTGTAAATCACCAGTGAGATCAGCTGCTATCATTGAGCCATTATAACATGCAGATCAAAACAGAAGTTCTTCCTTCTTACTGCCCCCTCCTCCCCTTTCCCCTCATCACACCTGCAAAACTAAACTTGCTCCAAGTGCAAGGTCAGAAGCTATCTTACTGACCATAAAACAACCGCAGCACCTAGAACATAGACAGAAGGTTTTTTGGGTTTTTTTTTTTTTTTTTTCTTATGTGCCCAGTGGTGCATTTTAAAACCATGTAATACTGACTGGATCAATCTGTAAATGCATGGCATAGCTCTTGCATTATCAACTTCACATTTCTGATGCTGGACCAGTGTTTTGATGATAGAAGTGGACAAGAACACTCAGAAATCTGCTGTCTGCTTTTCAAGTGAGATCACAGATAACCAAACTATTTATCACCATGTATATGTTTTGGGGAAGAGTGGGAGGCTAAAAGATCCGGGCAAACTTACAGCTGATTGGTACAATGTCGTATCGGGAGAGAACTAGAAGTCTGTAAGACAAGCAAGTCTGAGCACTTACGGTGTAAAAGTGATATGCTTTCTGTGCTCACCTCAGCCCCTGTTCACCAGCCATCACTTTGGTTGCATTGCCATGACAGAGACCTGACACTAAAGCACAGGCAAAGGAGACAAGTCAATGTGGGGAAAAGATTTAGTTTTATGCTGGAGGGAAGAAGGCTGTTCTAAGGCCTGGTAGATAGGAACAATTCCATTCAGGAGGCCCTGCAGGTCTGTTGAGGGTGTGACATTTTTAACGAATGTAGACCATCACTGACTTCAAATGTAAACTCACAGCACTTGAAGTCCCTTTCGCTCAGTAACCCCATACTGACAGACCTCTAGAAAACTGGGTTCCTTTCCAATTGTGCTGTGCTCCAGGACTCCCCTGCTGGTTTAGTACATCTCTGCTGTTACAGCAGTGGGGAAGTCAGGTCAGAGTGGTGCTACAAAGCATGATACAACCTTTAAGTCCTTCACTCACAAAAGCTTCCTTGTTCACAGATGAATGGTGGTAAAGTGAGGTGTCCAGCAGGTGAAAGACTGTTGCGCTTAATGGGCCAATTGAGTAACTTACTTGACAAAGAGGTTTTAGTTCTCTTTTGCTCAGTAACTTCAGAATTAGTCATTTAAACTCAGAAGACTTGATTTCTAGATTTTGGTGTTTGTGTTTTATTTTTTTGGTTGTTGGGGTTTTTTTTGTTTGTTTGCTTGTGGTTTTTGTTTGGTTTTTTTGTGTGGGTTTTGTTTTGTTTTGTTTTTTCCTATTTGTGCTACTTACAGGAGTGGTTACATACTCAATTTATTCTCTGTGTTTTTGTTGTTTGCCTTGTAAAGATGGTATTTCCTTTCTTGATCTCTTTTAGATTATATTAAAAATGTTTTCTGCTTGCCACCCTGAGTACTCCATTAATATCCTTGCCATGAGCATCCAGAACTCAGTTTAGTACTCACCTTTAAAAAAATTTATTGTACGGGTTTAATTTGTTTTGATTGAAGATCCATGTTGTCGTGGAGGAGTGTATCATTCTCATATAATGAATAAATAGGGGAAATACTAAAATCATTGCTCACTTCTGCAGGTCCTTCAGGTTTACTTGCAGAAGCTATAAGGAGTATAGAGTTTGCCTAAGAAATAAGGGCAAGCTCTGTAAAGTTTGGGGCCCATATTAATCAGAAATAAGGTCACAGGAACCACTAGACTTATGCTAAGGAGAAAGGTGGCCATATGCAAAATTAATGCAGAATAGTCTCACTCTGCCAAAGAAAAGAGAAAGAAAAACACAGAGGGTTTTAAGGGCTGCCAATGCATATTATTCAACTTTCATTAACTCTCCTAAGAACAAGCCAGAGAATTGAAATTGGATTCTTGCTGTAATGCTAAACTGCAGCCCATCTGTTTTTCATTCCCAACTATGTATTGGTCAAAATATATGCAGAAAAATATATTTTTTTGCTCTAAGATTTGAAGGTTTACATAGCAGTTAAGATAAAATGTGGTGCATCTCCCTTCTTTCAGAGATGCATTTTAGAAAAGCATTTCATGTTCATGCTTCTTATGACTGTGTCTGAACACTGCTTGAAATGATTCAGGAGTTTTGCTTGATGAACGGTTGCTGTGATCCAACGCCCATATGGCTTGTTTTGGAATGTGTAAAGGTCATTGCTTCTGTTAATACAACTAGTACAAATACTTCCCTGCCATCTGATGATGTTCCTCCTTATTCAGATTGGCAGCCATTTCACCCCACAATCTGGAATTTCCTTTCAATGTGGGCTGTTGAAGTGAAGATGATAACAGTTTTAAAATCAAAGGTTGAATGCTTCTGTTAAGTTATACTTGGAACCAACCATGTTCTGTATAATGAGAACATCCCATATGGAAAGGACATATGTGTTGGATACAATAATACATAAATAGTGGATAGAATTTTATATAACCTTTATATCCTTATAGGCATTACATATATTTCTGTAATGAGACAGGTGAAATAGATTACTTTGATACTGATATTTAATTGTGTATGTTGTAAGTTTACACAATAAATGTAGAGTTTTAAGGACAGATTCAGTTGTTTATTATTCTTCAAATTTTACATTGACATAAGATGCTTTTGCAAACCCTGCAGAAATGTCCCTACACAATAACACTGTAGCCAGCACTGTAACCACATTACGAGATCTA
>JANIJG010010635.1:7072-19266 GCA_024611175.1 Megaceryle torquata | reverse complement strand
CCCACCAGCAACAACAAAAACCCCCCCCCCCCAAAACACCAAAAGCCCCAACCAACCAACAATAAAAAAAAACCAAACAACCCCACACAACAGAACTTGACACACTTTTTGACACAGTTTCATTTCTCCATGGATTCTTGTTTGTGTTTTATCCTAACCCTTTAACATCATATGTTGTGTCTCTTGTTTTTGCTTCAGTACTACAAAACGATCCTTCACTCTATTACATCCCTTTGCAGACCATTATCCTGCCTCAGAGGAAGCTATGTATCTCATGTTTCTTACAGGAATTCCTCCATGCTGCTAAACTTTGCCTCCCTTGTATAAAGCACTGCTCCCTAGCAGACTCCAGCTGTCTCTTATCTCCCTGATCCAGGCAGAAGTGTCAGACTGTCCTAAGGAGCCATTAATCAATGACAAACACCGCCCCCCCCACCCCGGCCTTCAGCTCCTTAGAAGCTCTCCATGAACCTGGAGTGCTTTTGGAGGTCTAAAGCAAACAACACAAGAAGCTTTTACCACCAATATCTTTCATAGATCATCTAACATGATTGATGATAATACTGAGTATTAAATATTTATGGTATAGAAGCATGGGAAAGTTTTGAAATACTTTTTATATTTATACAAGAGGAATAATGTCAATACATACAGGATGCTTTACATAGTACATTGGAAAAGAAGTTCTGTCCTGCTATAAATGCTGTCTTAATTATTTTGTCATATTATTTAATATAAAGTACACATTCATGAAGTTAAAAAAAAAAAAAAAAAGAAAAAAAAAACACAAAAAGGTGAAATAGAAGAATAACATTATTTCAGGCTTTTTGACTATTTAGCCATAGAATCATAAAATGGTAGGGGTTGGAAGGGACCTCTGGAGATCACTGAGTTCAACCCCCCCCCACCAACGCAGAAACACCCAGGGTAGGCCAAAGAAGAACAGATCCAGGCAAGTCTTGAAAGGCTCTAGAGAAGGAGACTCCACAACCTCTCTAAGCAGCCTGTCCTAGTGCTCTGTTACTCTCATAGTGAAGAAGATCTTCTTTGTGTTGAGGTGGAACTTCCTGTGTTTTATCTTGCTACCATTACCTCTTGTCCATTAGAAACAAAAAAAAAAACCCAAACAAGCTGTCATATTTCATGTTACTGAAGTAAGACTGAAGGGAGATGCTATATATACATCACAGTAATGAATAATTTACTATGACCATATCATCTAGGGCAATGATCTCACTCTCACCTCCTCTTTCCACAAGAAATATAAGTACCCACCATGTCTGATAGCTTATGGCCAGTAAACTCATAGATACAGAGGGAGAAGAAATGAAGAAACATCTATTAGCAATCAATCAATCCTACTCTCTTCCATCAAAAAGCATCCTCTATTCCTGCAAATGCAAAAATGCTGGAGAAAGCTTTAACCTCATACCTTTTAAAAAATTCAATGAGCTCTTCATAATATTTGAGATGTTAACACACTTGAAGGATTTTTTAACAAAGTGGGCCAATTTTAGTTTTATGAACTGCATGTTGGTACAGATACTATCTTCCATCCTAAACAGGCCAGATACTACTACTACTACTACTATTATTATTATTCATTCCATTTACCTTAATTGATGGTAAAGCACTACTTGTGCAAAGTTAAAGTATGTTTCGTTACCGCAGAAGAATAATGACATTTCTATAATTTAAATGTGAAGTTCTAAATATCCTAGATACAAAACCTGACAGCATAATCTTTTATTTCCATTCTAATCAACAATTTGCATGAGTGAGCATTCTCAGGATTAGTTGCATGGTTCAAAAAAGTCCAGGGCTTGTTTAGGATTAACAGGCTGAAGAAACAAGACATTTTTAAATTAAACTGCTGGGTTGTAAAAAATGTTTCCTTAATAGGTCATCACAACCTTTTTTACTGACCGAATGGATTTTTCTAAACTACATTGTACTGAGAAAGTCTTTTCATGTCAGCTAAAAATATGAAGTATTTGACTCCATGATCTACATGTAGCCAAACCAAACAAAGAAACACTATTGAATATAAGAATTTTCTTCTGTGCAGGCCAGCCTAATGTCTTTGCCCTACATAAATGTCTTGGCAGCTGTTCAGAAAGGCTGATTTCACCTAGAATTATTAATTTAGACATGAATTACCAAATGTATCAATGAATATCTTCCATTGGTACTGTTAATTTTCTTGCCCACCCCTTTCCTGAACTGTCATTAAACTTCAAACAGTGAACTCAGGAAAAGAAAACTAGAGTCTGAACTGCAGCCTGATAACATCCTGTGGCTTCTGGGATCTCTGAATAAGATCTTATAACTAAGCCATAAACTAAGGCACTCTCAGTTTAGAGTGTCATTGCTTTGAACACAGCACACTCTCTTCTATTTTAGTTCAAATTGTATTTCCCTTTGCAAAATTTGCTCTTCTTATAAAGAAATTTGAACAGGCTTTCTGCATAACCAAGAAGTAAATTTACAGTTTTCAGCATGTTCTTCAGCTCCAATGGCCCCACAGTGCTCACTGGATCTCATTCCCAGTCAATGTGGAGCTTTACTTTTCCAGCATTCCAGACATTATTTTGGCAGAAGGCTTCCAGCACCCACTTACCTACAGAGGAAGATCTGCTCATCTGGCATCAACAACAGCTTGTTGTGAGATCCTTATCTTTTAAGGGATGGCAAATGGTAGGATCAGCTTGGCATGTGACAAGTAGAGTATTATCTGTGTGTTTCATTACTTTGGTGGGCTTATTTTTTTTTAACTTCAACATTCCACCAGGGAAGTCTGTCTTTCATACAGACAGATAGACAGCAAGATAAACTTAACAACAGTATAACAAGGAGAGCAGGCCCAGTTTATCTTCATGAGAACACAGTTAGATTTCATATTTAGTCTTTCAGCAAAGCATTTAAAATTGGAATTTGAGTAAGCATCATGGCTAACTGGTTTATGGGCCTAGGTCTTGGGTGACTAGAGAAAGCTGAGCATCCTCCTGGAAACCAAATACAGGGAAACCAAATACAGGGGAACAGGACAACCCTCTTTGTTGATCTGATTGATCCCTCAATGAGACACAAAGGAACTGATTTTCAAAGCTGATGAGATCACAGTAAAATGGAGACAAGGGGGAATGCAGGACTTTGGCTGGTTTAAGAATAGTCCAAAAAGCTGTACATGACTTTACATATTATTGGGGGACAAGGACAGGACAAAAAACTTGGGCTCCTACATTCTACTATTCTAGCTCTGCATGCAAGTTCTATTACAATATGCACTCGGGTTGCATATATCTATAACCCTCCTGCCTATTGAGTCATGTTACCATATGTGTTGAGGTTTATAGCATTTTTGAATCAATATTTCAAGATGGTCACCTAATGCATCTACATCTTTCAAAGGTTTTATTGTTGCAATTTAATGCCACTGTAAAGACAAGGAAAAGCAGGGTGGGAGAAAATAATTTGGAAAACTTTGTTTAGTCAGTTTATCAGGAATTGCCAGCAAGTTCAGGTGTGGAATGATGATGGAATAAGATACTCTCTAGGAAACATCTGACACAAGGCAGTGAAAGAAAAAAGCCAGAGTACTGGCAAATCTGTTAACAGTAAAAGCATGGCAGAAACGCATTAAAATCGTGAGGAAAAAAAGGCTAAAATTTCCTCACTAGATACAAGATTTTTTTTTTTCTTTTTCCTATTTCCTACGACAAGCAATGAATTTTTCCTCTCTCCTCACCAATTACATTTGAGTTGATGCGAAGGCATCTTATGCCTTCAAGGTATTACCATAAACCAATAGATAACATAAAGCCTTTTTTGTTAGTGACAAGTACAGAAAAGCTTCTGTAGTGTATACATGATCTCAGTATGAGTCTCCCCACTTCTGTCCCTGCCACAGAGGTGTATAAACACAAATCAGAGGTTTTCTGACTTCTGATACCTAATTAGATTTTGGTATTAACATCCTATCACCACAAATCAGAAAATCTCGCATGTTGAATAAGAAAATCTCTGATTTGTGGTGATAGGATGACATCTGGGTCAAAGCAATCCCAAGCACCAGTATAGGCTGGGCAGTGACTGGCTCGAGAGCAGCCCCGAAGAAAAGGACTTGGGGGTACTGGTGGATGAGAAACTCAGCATGAGCCATCAGTGTGCTCTTGCAGCCCAGAAGGCCAATCATATCCTGTGCTGCATCAAGAGAAGTGTGGCCAGCAGGTTGAGGGAGGTGATTCTCCCAATCTACTCCACTCTTGAGACCTCACCTGGGGTACTGCATCCAGTTCTGGAGGCCCTATTACAAGAAGGACATGGATGTGCTGGAACATGTCCAGAGAAGGGCCAAAAGGATGATCAGCAGGCTGGAGCTCCTCTCCTGTGAGGACAGACTGAGAGAATTGGGGTTGTTCAGTCTGGGGAAGAGAAGGCTCTGAGGAGACCTTATTGTGGCCTTCCAGTATCTTAAGGGGGCCTACAAGAAAGCTGTGAAGGGACTTTTTAGGCTGTCAGGCAGTGATAGGACTAGAGGGAATGGATTAAAACTAGAGATAGGTGAATTCCGGTTAGACATTAGGAAGAATTTCTTCACAATGAGAGTGATGAGACACTGGAACAGGTTGCCCAGAAAGGTGGTGGAAGCCCCATCCTTGGAGATTTTCAAGACCAGGCTGGATGGGGCTCTGAGCAACCTGATCTAGTGGAAGGTGTCCCTGCCATTGGCAGGGGGGTTGTAACTAGATGATCTTTAAGGTCCCTTCTAACCCTGACAATTC
This sequence comes from Megaceryle torquata, assembly GCA_024611175.1. Lineage (NCBI taxonomy): Eukaryota > Metazoa > Chordata > Aves > Coraciiformes > Cerylidae > Megaceryle > Megaceryle torquata. The sequence continues at coordinate 14,482 of JANIJG010010635.1, read as the reverse complement.
TATGATAACAAATAAAAGAACAAATAGCTAACTAAGCAAATGCTTGACTCAGAACTGTTAATTAATCTGCTTATCTAGTGCAGTTAAAGGTTTGAATAGGACATCTGATGTCACATTAATTTAGAAAAATTCTCACCTAAAATTTTCCCTGCAGGTTAAAATATGCAAATAAAATACTTCACTCTCACACAATATTATCATTATCAAAATATTTACTACATTATTCATAAATTCAGGTTTTCTGTATGCTTAAGGTTTCATATAAAATATAATTAGAGATTAGATTAAGAGTAGTTTAATAACCTCTATATATGATTTTCAAGTCCTGTTTTGAACCAGTTTCAGGATTTGTCAGAAACAGTCACTGACTCGAGTCAGCCTTACTGAAGTAAGTAGGTCCACATGTTTACTAAGAATATCAAGCTCTGTATCAAAGTTTTAGTTGAGATTTGATCCTTGCTTTAGATTATAAATCAGAAACTGTGTGGTTCAGTCCAGAAAGGCAAGTGGTATGGTCCCATCATTGAATACAGAGCAATGTGCGCTTAGATCACTGAACGATCTAAGTCTTCATGACTTCCAATCTCTGAAATAAGACAGGGAGATGAAATGCAACCCTAACTCTCTGCTTTCAGTTTTGGCCTTCAATCTAACTATAAATAATTTGGGTTAATAATCAGATCTATTTTTAGATGGATTTTCCTCGGTTCATTTTTATATTACAGCTCTGTAATCTTTGTTACATGAAGTCTACAGAGTTATAGTTGTATAGAGAGTAATACAATCAAGAGTGGAATGAGTTCTCTTCAGTTCTATATCACATTGTAACTAAAACCAGACTGTACCTGAACACAAAACTTACTGAATTCTACAAAGTTTAGAGGAGAATCCTACTTTTTGGCCAACATAGCCAGAAAATATCATTGCTTCATAGTTGTGCTATTCTATAAAGCCAAATTATAATTACTTTTTTAAGTTCAGAGAATGTGAGAATACTTGCTTGGAAAAGAACAATGTGCACATTTCCCCCATAAATATATAGTCTGTCTTTTCTACTTACTAAAAAATCCAAGAGGAAAAGTACAGTAACACTGTGGCTATAATGTTTGCTATGACTTAATGTTAAATTTGGTGAGTTTGTAGATCTGCTTTAAAAATCACACAATTCACATATACTGTAACATTATTTGGATTTCCATTGATTAAGTGCTGAAGCAATCCTCAATAGATGAACAAAGCTGACAAACATTTTCCACAAATTACATTGCCTCAGTGTTTCCCTTTATTTTACTTTCACTACTTCTTTTTATTGCACTGATATTTTCCATTATTTTTAAAATGAAGCAGATGTTTTTCCATCAGTCTGGGATTTTTCCTACCAAAATGTTAACTTGCAGTTTCAGTCTTGTACATAATGCTTATGGCTAGTAAAACTTTATGAAATAGCTATTCCTTCCTCATGGCACCAATGTTCTTCCAGAACATTTCATTCCCAGAAAGATCGGTCACTGTAAAATTCCAAAGTAATTCAACAGTTAAAGTCGAAGCTATTTTTCTTATAATAAATAAATAAATAAATGTTGTGTAAATACTGTGTTTTAGACCTTAAATGATAGAAATCAACATACCTCAACTGATTTCAAGAGAAAGATGTTAATACTTTCTAAGGCTTTACTTCATGTTTTTCTTGGAAAAAAAAACCAACAAAAAAAAACTTATCAATGCAAACTCTATAGCGTTACTCACTAATTTTTTTTTTTTTTAATGTAAGAATTTAACTAGAATTTAACTACAAATACAAAGTGGATATCTTGAGCTCACATCAATAAATCTTGCTGGAGATTTAGGCCTGTAAGAGCACCTTGTGGATTAAATTGAGAAGGAAGGAAACAAAGGAGGAACTTTGCAAGCAAAGCAGAAAAGAGATGTTTAACAGCCAATCTGGACAGATCATCAGCCAATATAATCTTAGTATTCAAATGTTATAAAGCAGACAGATGTTTAGGCAGAAAAGAAGTTAAAGACTCTAGGTGCAGACAGATTTATGGGGTACTTTTTTCCCTCCTAGTATTATAAGGACTTAATTATGCATATAGTTAATATTCTCCTGCATTCTCAATTGTAAAACCTCAGTCTGAACTGTATTTTTTCAGGAGGGGAATGTAGTTTAAGACTTACCAAAGATACAGTTTCTACAAAAAAGATCATTGACATAATGGATTATATTGCCCAATCTGTATCTGTATTAGCAGTGATTTCTAAGCATATCAGGGATATTTATCTCCAACAAAGCTCAGTACAAGAATTACAGTGATTGATTTGATTTTGTAGGAAGATAATTCCTTAAGCTTTGGAGATAATAATTAGCTAAACATAGTTGATCCCTGTAATGTGAGGATGCACACAATGAAATCCTAACCTTGACAGAAGAGCTTGAATTTTTTCTTTATCCCTTCTCCTTAAAAAAAACTCTTCTTTACACATCCAGAGCCAAAGGATTCACTGGACTCCAGTACTTGTGTTCTGGATATAAACTTCCATAACAAATCTCTTGAGCTGAAAGCTGTTTGCAATACTCTTAAGATTGTCTGTGCATTCATACTTTCAACACTCACATTTCTTCCAAGATGAGTGTCTCAGTGTGAATAAAGTCTTGAAATTATGTGAGCAACTCTATTTAATAAAGAAATAAAGGTATGAGAAGAGTCTTGAACAGGAAGTATTTTTATTTTTAACTCCAAAATTTTCCTAGGCACATTTCAGGTGATAGAGACAGATATTGTTCATCATAGTTACATTATTGATACATTTACCTTTCCTTTTTCTTGCCAGTATTATGTTACTATATTGATTTAAATGAATATCTTGTGGTTTAGTCTGTGCAACTAGATAAATCAATAAACTTCCCATCTGCAAAACTTAAAAAGATAGTGGATAATGATGAATAAGATTTTATCATTATGCATTGCCATAAAAATCTCCATCTTTGAGCAAAGAATCTTGATTCCATATTGAGCAAGACTTTCTACCAACTCTAACTATATGTAGGCCAGCCCATTTTATGTATATAGGACGACCAAAAGGAAAGTCGGTTGCAGACACTTAATTTGAAGGGTATTATTTTTAGTCCCACTAAGGACTAGTGGCTTGAAAACAATTAGGATCTTTTGTCAAGTTAATTAAATTTTACTAAGTGTAGGAATCTCAGTGGGTTTAGCACACCAGAGGAAATGCTAATTAAAACTTAAATTCTTCCTGGCATAATAAGGAGCTCTGGTAGCAAATTAATGTTTTGCATTCTGATAGATATCCAAACACTGATTTTTAACTAGATGAGGGTGAAGTCTTAAATGATTCAGATCTGCTGAAGGCTCACTGGAGAACACCAACAAATATGTTAGATCTTGGAGATACCCACCTAATTACACAGTCTGGAAAAATTGCCTCTTACCTAATGGAAACAGTGTCAACTTTCTAGCAGGGTCCAAACATAAATCAATTCAAATGCAAAATAAATTTAAATATTTTAAAATATGGGAAAAAAAATACTTCCACTATCTATCTTTTCCTGATTACTTTTTCTGGTGACTAGCTAAACAACAGAGATTTAATGACACGTTGATCTGTGGCAGGTAGAAGATGACTGACTGTGCATAATAGTTGCTCATGTCATTTGATTTTCAGTGCTTATTGAATCATTATTTAATTTCTTTTATATGATCTTCTTCACTGTCATCTTGAAAGAACACATTATCAATAGCCTAAGGGTTAAAAAGACATCCCATTATGCAATAGTAAAGCTTTTGTCTTAGTTTTATGCATCTCCTTTACCTTTTAATTTACTGAGCAAATTCAGACATACAAAAGATGGTCCTTCAAGATGACAGTCACCAACCTGGACCAACCCAGAAAATGCTTTGGCTTGAAATTTTTTCACTTTAAAAGGTAAGCAAACAGTATTATGGTCTTTCCATCTCCCATGGTGAATGATATTTAACAACTGTTTGTCACTCTTACCAAGGTTAGGCTGTATATCATCATGTACATCCTTACCCTGAGACATAAATTATGTCTGGTGTGAAGGCTCCTCTCTTCTAAAAGTGTGTGTGCTCACCTTTGCCAGAATACAATCAGTATCACGTTACATATTTGCTCTGTTGCACTCCAAGTACTGTGGATATTGATGAAAACCTCTGTCGGATGGGTGACTGCTTAAATTCATCTGATGCTCTCAGCTTGTAGTTATTTGGGCAATTAATGGTCATCTTGCAACCATTCAAAGAAAGGGTCAAACCTAGGACAGAGGGATCTGTAAGTTATAAGAGCTCTGCCTAACCAGGACTTAGCTGCTCCCTGGGAAAAAGAGCAGCCGTGAGAAAGAACATGCACATTGTTCTACCCTTGCCACCATGATCTATGGACTGATGCTGCCTCTTTCAGACCTTGTGTCTCTTATCCTTATGGCTCTGGGACAGGGGAAAAAAGGTTGGTTGTATCTCAGTGAGGAATGACTGCATGCCCCTATTGTGGATTACCTGTGAGGCTTGTCAGATAAAAGCAGAATACTCACTTTCGGGGGGAAAAAAAAAAAAAAGACAAAAAAAAAAAAAAGAGAGAACTTGCAATATGTGTTCTTTGTCTGCTTGATGATAAAACAGAATGGTTTCCATAACATGGAAATATATAGAGTGCACTTGAAGTTTGAGAGACAGAAAGAAGATGAGAAGACCTTTGTAGCTGTTTATGGAGCTAACTCAGTAGTCTCTCTTAAGGTCCTTCTATTAAACCATTACTGGATCAAGTGCATAAGTCAGAGGGGGACCTTTAGATTTTTCTAGTTTTTCCTTGTTTGCCTAATACTGCATCTTAGTCAGATGTGACTAAGGAGGAGATATAACAAAAATGTACCATGACCCTCTTGACACTCAGTACCCTGTAGAGTCTACTAGTGAGGACCAAACCATCTACTGAGATTTTCCCTGAACCATCTGGAGAAGGTGGCCCAGGTGAACCTCATGAGGTTCAGCAAGACCAAGTGCAGGGTCCTGCACCTGGGTTGGAACAATACTCACTACCAATATAGGCTGGGGGATGAGATGATAGAAAGCAGGCCTGCAGAAAAGGACTTGGGGGTTCTGGTGAACAAGAAGCTGAACATGAGCCAACTATGCACACTTGCAGCCCAGAAGGCCAATTACATCCTGGGCTGCATCAAAATGAGTGTAGCCAGCAGACAACGAGAGATGATTCTGCCACACTAATATGTTCTGGTAAGGCCTCACCTGTAGTACTGTATCCACCTCTGGAGCACTCAACACAGGAGGGACATGGACCTGATAGAGCGTGTTCAGAGGAAAGCTATGAGAATGATCAGAGGACTGGAGCACCTCTCCTGTGAGGACAGGCTGAGGGAATCGGGGTTGTCCAGCCTGGAGAAGAGCAGGCTCCATGGAGACCTAATAGCGACCTTCCAGTACCTGAAAGGAGCCTACAAGAAAGGGACTGTTTACAAGGACACGGGGCAAAAGTTTTAAACTAGAGAAGGGCAGATTTAGATTGGTCATTAGGGAGAACTTCTTTACTGTGAAGGTGGTGGAACACTGGAACAAGTTCCTCAGGGAAGTGGTGGAGGCCCCATCCCTGGAGACATTCAAGGTCAGGCTTGACGAGACTCTGAGAAACCTGATCTATTTGAGGATGTCCCTGTTTACTGCAGGGGGATTGGACTGTTGGGTGACCTTTGGAGGTCCCTTCCACTTCGGGGCATTCAAGAATTCTATAATTCTGTGATTGTCATTAGAATTACTTCCCTCTCCTGTAATAATATAAGAAAAAATAGCAGTTAAAATCAATTTTTACTAACTTAAAAGCAGAAATAGGTATGCTGAGTATAGTACTGGGCACTGCAGAAATGCAAACAGAGTTATGGTAATTGCCAGCTGTGCAGTCCCTTTGGATCAGATGTCAATACATCTCTGGAGCAGGAATTTAATTAATGTACTCTTTAGTCCTTGAAAATAATGCCTAAAAACACACCTTCTGAAATTTCTCGCCTCATTCCTTTCACAGCTGTCCAGATTGAACTGCTGATTTTGTAGTAGTGTGTTCTCTACCTATGAATTTCAGACACATCAATCACCTTTGACTCACAGAAGATAATTTCTATGTACATGAGAAATACAACACATCCCCCTTGAAATTTTCTTACAAAGTGATTTCATTGGAATTCACCCAAAAAAGTATGCAGAGCTCAAAAGCAGCCAGCAGAAAACTTTTTCTGGAAGCATTCTCCAACATCAGACAGATTAAACGGTACACTCACTGCAACAAATTTGGTGTTTTCAGCCACCAGGAAACAACAATGGAGTCCATTGTAGCCATTGAAAAACAATCAACATTTTAGTCTCTCTATTAGTGTGCTATTCAGAATAGGATAACACTGACAAATTAACAATTTCTAAAGATCTTTGGACCTTGAAAGTTAGAGGCAGCTTTCCTTCAGAAATTGAAATACTTTTAAAATCTGTTTGGCAGACAGGTGGTGGATTATCAAATGCAATACATACAACAGCATAAATATCCATTTTCTATTCTGACATGTGCAGTTTAAAATACTGATAACAGACTTGTATACGTACGTTTGTGTCTTGCAAACCCAACTTTTTGAGGTTTTTTCTGATGGCACAGTTACTGAGCCTTTTCTTCACAGAAGCTGAAGGGTGGTAATGTAAATTGCAATATTAAAGTGCAGTATAACAACAATATTAATATAAGTTAGGTTTATCTGTGATGAACTATTAACAAGGAAAGAAAAGCTTTATAAAACTGAAATTCTTCTGCTCCTGACACCCAGTACACAGTCTTTGCTTCACAGCCAACCACTCCTGTCCATAATCTAAACCAATAAATGAATCAATAAAACAAATACTTGTTTTATAAATACTTGCTTAACCAACCTGATCTCCTTCTGTGACCATGTGACTCACCTTATGGATGGGGGGAAGGCTGTGGATATTGCTTTTGACACAGTCTCTCACAGCATTCTCCTGGAGAAACTGGTGAAACATGGTACAGATGAATGAACACTTCGCTGGGTTAAAAATTGTCTGGATGGCCCTTCCCAGAGAGTTGTGATTCATGGGGTGAAATGGAGCTGTCTGGTGGTCACCAGTGGTGTCCCTCAGGGCTCAGTTTTGGGACCGATCTTGTTTGGAATTTTTGTCAATGACCTGGACATGGGGATTGAGAGCACCCTCAGTAAGTTTGCAGATGACACCAAATTTTGTGGGGGTGTTGACCTGCTAGAGGGCAGGAAGGCTCTACAGAGGGACCTGGACAGGTTGGATCGATGGGCTGAGGCCAATTGTATGAGGTACAACAAGGCCAAGTGCCGGGTCCTGCATTTCGGTC
>JANIJG010010634.1:44160-64198 GCA_024611175.1 Megaceryle torquata | reverse complement strand
CAGTCCTCATGCCCCTGCTCAATGTTGTGCATATTTAAAGCAGTCCACTTTCCCAGAATTTCTAAGACAATTCAACAAGCTGAAGCTAAAGATCCACAGAAATGTATTTGACCAGGAGCTCTATAGGTTGTTTTTTCTCTCAGTGAATGTCATCTTTTGTCTTCAGGCTGTAGCATACATCTATCAGCACAGATAAATGTAGTGCATTTGAATAACTACAGCGCTTTTAAACTAAGGTACCAAGTCTGACATTTCTTGCTCTGATACTTTTGTTGTGGCAATATTGTAAAGGGATAACAATTGTATTTAATGTAAGTGTTCATAAATAAAATTTTATATATGGTAAATTGTTAGTCCATGTGTACCACAGCATAGGGCTGTGAGTACTGAACATAGGTATAATAAGGAAACATGGCATATTCTGAACTGATAGGGGCAAATCAGAGTTCTAATCTTTGCTAACTTGCTATGATTGCATCTTTTAAGCTCATCTAAGTTTGTATCCTGATATGATGTGCAGGAATAAATTGATTAACTGCTTGCATCCATAATTCTGTAAACTTTAATTACTCTGCGTTCTTGCCACAGGACTGGCATCTCTAAAATTCAATGGATGCAGCTTATACTTTGTGTTATTAGTCAAAACACCCTTTATGTCAGAAGCTCACCAATCACTATGATAGATTTCCAGTTCCAGATGCCATAGTGCCCTTTGAAGGCTTCCAAACAAATTATTCTCTCTAAATTATAACCGTGCAGTCTACAAATAATGTACTCTCAGCTGAACTGCCAAACACAGATGATTCCAGTTATTTCCAAACCAATGCTCTGATCACACATTTGTGTTACCTTGCTTTACTTTTGCTACCTGTCCATTTCTTCATGTTTGAATACTTTGTTTTGTAATTATTTTGATTTGTGGATTCTCCACAGGAAAAAAAAAAAAAAGAAGTTCTCATGATGATAGTGAAGGTATGAAGAGATGGACAGGATATCAAATAACTAATATCTAAGAATTACATTATCAAACTGACTTAGATACTGAAACCTAAATGTTCAATTTTTTTACTTCCTACAATTTTAACTGAAAACAAAATAAAAAATAAAGTATCTGTACAGCTGTTCTATAACAACTTTGATTATTTCAGTTTCCCTAATATATGAAAATATATCTATTGAAGGCATTCAGATAACAAAAGTACTGGGCAAATACCTTAGCTTTTCTACTTACTTTGGTTAAAAAAAAAAAAAAAAAAAAAAAAAGAGTTATCAATGATTTACAGTTTGGAAAAACAGTACTTGGAGTGGATTTGTTGGTTAAGTAAGTTTGAACTGCATATGGATGTGAAAAAAAAAACCCAAACATTTTCTTTAAATAAATCCTTGATATTTTTCTTCTTAGAGGTATGTTCATTTTTTTCTAAAGACCAAGTGCCTTCAGCACTGTGCAAAATGGAGAACCTGATCTTAAATAAACACTAAGCAAAGCTGTGCATGAGCTTGTAAACTGATTCCCCAGGGTAGACATGGTAAGGGTGAAGGTGAGTTCTTTAAAACAACACACAGGAGAAAATAAACAAAAATACCAATACTACTTAGAAAAGTTAATGCACGTAATTTTGTGATTGTATTTCTCTTCAAAGGTTTTTCTTGGCAAGGGAACAAGCTTTATGGGAAGTTGGTTCCAGGAAAGTTCGAAAGACGGATAGATTATAGGTGAGCTTAGTCAAAGATCTTGACATAGCTCTCTCCTTGTTAATAAAGGAGATTCCATAAAACTAGGCAGTGATTGTTTCATAGCCCTCTTATGGACGTGTCTTTCTAGATACAGCTTCTTCAGTTATTAGGCTGTTCCTTTATGGTTGGGATTCCACAAAGTACCTCTGTGGGTGATTGTTTTGAGTAAATTTTTTTGAACCTGCTCCTCAGAGTGAGAATGCAACAACTTCATCAGTTGACCACCTCCTTTGATTTTAGTTGACCTTTAAGTTACTTTTCCTGTTTATACTCCTTCAGGCACTTGTTTCTGGGCCTGTAAAGAAATAATGGTATGGATTTTTTAATTATTATTATTATTACTTTCTTCTCCCTGAATCCACAAGGATTGCTTTCTTGGGATAGCTTTGTGTATTTCGCCTTCAATCATTTCCTATTGCACATGCTGTAAAGTGACTACAAATTTTCTGAAGTGACAGTCTCCAACATATATGCAAGCTGCTGATCAGATATTAATTGTACTACAGTGGGTTTTCTTAAGATGTCTGGCATAGCAAAGCTTTATCTTTCTTTGGATTTAAAATGCCAGCTTTCCTTTAAATGTGATACCATGAGCATTCTCATTATGCTATGTACTAATGCTGACTGTGCATGTATATTATAAAAGATTCTGCAGAACTAACTTACATTGAGGCATACCACTCATTTTGGAGGGGGGAAGTAAGTTTTTCCTAAAATTCTCATTCTGTTCAAAGATGGCTAAAATTCACCTTCTTCTGGGTGTAAAGTGCAACTCTTCTCACATCTGGCTGTTTCTGGCCAACTTTTTTCTCAGCATGCTGGTTGCTTTACGCTAACTTTTTTTTTTTTTTTTAAATTTTACACCACATTTGTGTCACTTAAGGGATTATAAATTACTTAAATGGGTTCCTGGTCTTCACTTATGAAGCTGAACCCCTAGATATTGTTGCAAACATGCAAGTTCTATATTGAGGTGCTACCTTCTATGAAAGAATTCACACAAAGTTTCTACCCACAGAAGTATAAGTTGAGGAAGCTGTTTCTATTTTGTCATGGATATGTTTAAAAATCAGTTTCTTTATAAATTGTTACATTCTGTATTGCCCTACCTTGGAAAACTTGGATTCACTTAGACCTTAGATTTGCATTTAGTAGTACACTTGTATCTTTCTCTCCAGAAGTGTTTCTTGCTATATTGTTTGAGAGGAGATACTAGCAGATGGTGTATAGAGATAAGTGGAAAAAAATAACTAATTTATCTGGTAATTCTTCATATTTACTTGATTTTAGTTGTTTGAATAGCCAGCTATCAGACATAGTGTTTCTATTAAATGCCTTGAATGAAAAATATACAGCCTTTATGTAATTTGTGCTCTAACTAGTTAGGAAAAAGGAAAATGTCAGCAGGGGAAGATTAATCTTTGGATAAAGCAGTGAAGGATCAATTGATATAATCACAAATGCCTCAAGGCTATCACATGAAGCCAAATTTTTATAAAATTTTCATTTTAATTTATTGTGCTTGTTAGACTCAAAATCAGAATGTGTTTTTATAGACATATAAATATTTTGTGTATACTTATTTGGATATTGAACACATTTTCTTTCTGTAGAAACGTGATTGCTTGCAGGTCCAACTGGTATGGCACACAAAATATGCCAAGTTTTTTTTCTAGGAAGGTAGTGCTTATAACTGTGCTATAAAAGCTTGAAAACTGGGCCCTGTGTTTCATGGGAACAGACACAGGGGAGCAGGGATTTGTAGTTCCTGCCAGAAAGTCTGTGAAATCCACCAACTACTTCACAAAAGTATGTGAATAATATTTATATAGACCTGAAGTTCTAGTGCTTCAAGGACCTTTTTCACAAAACCCTCTTTGTATTTGGCACTACTGACTCTGTAGTGCTCTAAGTGTCAAAATAGCATTTAGATATCAAGGAATTAATCCTCAAAAACGAGCTTATGGAATAGCTATTAGGAATAATGTACAACTATTAATATCACTATCCACTGTACAGATGAAAACTTAAATGCATCATGAAGATGTAGACGTAATAATCTAGAAGAACAAATCTGCTTTAGTAGGCCATTCAAGTTCTGTGCACTACTAAAGATAAAACAATGAGGAAGCTTCCTCGTGTTGGTCAGAAAATGATCTGTGTCTAGATTATCTAGATTATCAAATATTTCTCAACTGTTGGATCACTTCTGTTGTATGGTTAGGTAAAAATATATTTGAGAGGAGCAGTGAATGAGCAGTGTTCTTGATGAACGGTGTAGCAGTTCTTTCAATTTTCCCATATGAAAGCTGCTGAGTTTATGCTGAGCCATAAGTTATATGGAATATGATTCAAATGTGACATAAGGTGTTGCCGTAATTCGGTGAAAAAGAAAAGCTACTGCTTGTACAAGATCTCAAGGATTAGTGGTGGGAGGAGGTATATATTCCTTCAATATACAACTCAGTTCTTTGCAATGAGAAAATTTTCACCAGTATCCTCTAACATGAGGCCATATCATTTGGGTTAGCTTGCTTTGTTAGCTCACACTCTTGAAATAACTGAAATGAGTGTTTTGCTGAAATAGTCACAATCCTTGTAGTGTTGCTGAGAAAAGCTAAAACAGTCTGAACCTGTACCATATACCTTTAACACATTCTATAGTTCATTTGCTGTGCACTAAATATAATCATATCTTGTCAAATTCATGGTAAATGCTTTTCTGCAGTATCTTAATAATCAGTTTTATTGTTTATTTTGTATTTCTCCAGAAGATATTTTTCCTTATGCTGTGTTAAAAAATATACAAATCCTTCTTTATCAGGGACCTATTACCAGCTGCTGTGAAGTATAGACAAACTAAGTGGTCATGTCTCATCCTCTCAGCCCCACTGTAAGATATACCAACATCAAAGTGGTTCAAGATGGTGTTCATACATATGCTGACATAGACTTAATGTAGTGTGCGTTGGCCATGTGCAGACTGTACTCAGACACCAAAGTTTTAAGTTCTTGCTTTTCTCTAATGTCACGATGCCTTTAATATAGGGGCTTTTGCACTATATATCATGATTTATATATTTCAGGATAATGCTTGTATACTTTCAATGAAGAATTTGGCCAAGATGCTAAATCAGAACACAAGGAAAAGATAATACATTATGTACATGTACACTGATTTATCTATAATTTGGTAGGGTTGTTTATAAAACTTTATAGATAATTATAAACAAATGTGTATGAATAGAATGCTCAGGTGTTTTGATAGAGTAAGGAATGCATGTTAACAAACTATCCTAAACTTCTTGTTTAAGGATCCTGTAAGATCAAGGCAGATCATAGTTTGGATTAGAATAATGCTGTAGAAGAATATAGAACTCAGTTCCGCCTCCACTGCAGAATTTTGGACCTAAAGACATTTAGGATTAAAATTCCAGAAAGGACTTTGTTACTTCAAACACTATAGTACTTACTCTAATGCCATTATATTTAGTGGTCTATGCTTAATCTTACTTCACAGTGTATAAGGGAGACTTTGAGGCCTTAGAAGTAGATCTAAATTTAGATGACACATTGAGATGCTGCCTGGATTTCCTAGGATGCTAGGAGGATATTTTGATCCATGAACTAAGGCATGCCCCCAAAAAATCTGGTTTACTATTGTGAGAACTCTGTCAAGGGGGAACTTTTTCTGAAGACCTAATAGAAACGGTTTTTATCTAAAATAAATAACCTTGGCATCCTGCCAATGTGTTAGTGGTGTAAACACATCCTTAACTTCATGTAAAATTGATTAGGGTTTTTTGTCCAGAAATGTAGGAATATACAAATGGTTGAAGCTTAAGGGGGTGTCAGTGACTAGGAGCACCAATAATGTTCATTAATGTATGTACTGAATTATAATGCTTAGTATTTAAAACAGTTCTCAGTAGCTCTTTTTTTTTTTTTTTTTTTTTTTTTTTTTTTTTTTTAAAGAAAAATGTTATTTTTAGAACTTAGGCTTTAACATAACTGCTGCTTTCAGATTTTTCATCTCTTCTAAAATTTCACACTTGTTATTTTAAATTAAGGTAGTTGTAACTGCTGTAGTTTCCTATGGTTATTTCACTTTAAAAGACCAGACAGAAATAATATTTTGCAGGCTCCTGTTAAATGAGAGAGGGCGTCTTAGAAAGCTGAGGCTGAAAAGAATTTGCTGCTTTCAATGTGTTGTGAATTGTTGGATTCAGATTACTTTAAGTAGATATGTAATATGTTGCAAAGGTGGAGTGATAATGAATACACAGATTCCAGGACAGAAGATACTGTGTGCTGAAGTAAACTGATATTATCCAGCTTCCATTAAACTATTCCCTTGAAAAGACTTGAGCTAACATCAGAAATGGTGGGAACTGGCTTGCATTCACAGTTTTGTTCTGGTCTATTCATATTTTTTGAAAGGGATGGATTGAGAGAAACTCTTTTATATTCAGTGTAATGGCTTACCCAGAAGGTATGAAAACATGAATAAAGATTTATTGAATTGAGATGATTGAATGAAAATACACGTGCTTTTGAGACCGATGATAATAAGCATCTTCTAGCCTTATGTTAGTGTTCAGATATGCTCAGAGAATTGTCCTTTCACACAAGCTAACACAGGACTAGAAACACTTAAACAGAATTTATGCTGTACTGACAGTTCAGTTAGTTTTACTAACACAACCAGATGGCATCCAGTCCCTGAATGTCTAACCTCTGACAATCAGTTTATTTTGCTTTGGGTATTTCTAATGATATTTTTCTGCACAGCCTTTTTCAATGCAGCATTCTTAAGAGAAGCCATTAAATTATTTTAATAGAATGATTAACTTACAGTAATAAAACTAGTGTTATGGTTCTTTCAAATAGAATTAACAACTGACTTTTTATAGTCAAAACCTGAATGAACAGTCATATGAGTTTCCATTTGGTGCTGAGACTTAGGATCAGCTAGTTCTGATCTGCTACTGAAAACTGTAGCAAATTAGACACTTGTCTCTCAGCCAAGCTGTGTCTCTGAGTAAGTGCTCAGCTTATACCTGAAAGACAAGCTAAAACCGTTTAAATGCTGTTGCACCAGTTCCTTCTATTAATTAGCAGGTTTGGGGTTTTGGATATATGAATTGCCTATTGACTTGTCAAAGCCAACACTGTTTATGAGAGAGAATAGTTTCCGAGTTCCCCCAGTACTAGGGGTGAAGAAGGAAAAAGAAGTATTAGAAACCTGATATTTTCTAAAGAGAAAAAACACCTTAAATGGAATACTGAGCTTGTCTTCTAAACCAGTAGAATCACTTAGGTTGTAAAAGACCTTTAAGATCAAGTCCAACCCAGCACAGCTAAATCTACCACTAATCAATGTCTCAAAGTGCCACATCCACGTCTTTTAAATAACTCCAGGAATGGTGACTCAACCACTTCCCTGGGCAGCCTGTTCCAATGCTTAACAACACCTTCAGTGAAGAAATATTTCCTAATGTCCAATCTAAACCTCCCCTGGTGCAACATGAGGCCCTTTTCTCTTGCCTTATTGGTTGTTACTTGGGAGAGGAGACTGATACCAACTCTGTCAACCAATACTGTAAACAGACTAAAGTCTGCCCTCTGGAAGTCCAAGCTGGCAGTTCTACTGGCTCCCTTCCTTCTCTGAGAATCATGGAACTGGATGAGCAAGATATTTTTTACCCACAGAAATAACAGATTTTCAGACTTCAGATTATAATATTAGCTGGTGTGTAACGGCTCTGTGGTTTGTAAAGATGTATAGATACCTAGTGTCTAATCCCAGTCCACTGAAGTTGTACATAGAAAGCTTAATTATATATAATAACCTCAGTATTCAGCACAGGCATCCGGACAAGTAGGCCAGGAGTTCTGTTTGTCACTCCATGATTAAACCAGACATACTGCAGAAATATTCATATCAATATCTCTTCAGTCTGAATATCATATTCCTAAATATGATGTAGAAAATAGATGTGTGCATATTTTTTAATCAGCCTATTTAATGTGGTGTTTGGAAACCAAATGCACTTGTTCCTTTAGAGGTCTTCCTGGAAATCAGGAAGGATTTTAAAGATTAGCTTCATACTGAACAGTTTGCTGAAATGTAGTTTATGCAGAGCATAGCACATGCCATCAGAGCAACTAAACTATAATATGTGGACTGACAGGAACTGGTGATGCCACCATTATTATATGAGTAGCACAAAGCGGATGAGAAAGGACTTCACATGTGTCTGTGAGCCTATGAAGGAGTCTCTTCACCTACTGCTCTTGCCACTATTCAAGTCTGCTGAATTTAGCTGTCTTCCTGGAATTTAAATGTCTACACTGTTGAGACAGTCCTGTCTGCATGATACACTTCTTAAAAGGTGAGAAGTGCAGAGACTTGAAGATAGCCTGTCCACCTATGGTACTTGTCCTTGCTATTGATTTTGCTGTTGTTTGAAAAAACTTAAGCAGACCAATTCACTTTGAAGACTATTAAGTTTGGCATTTATATCTTCAATAAAACACAGGTAAAAAGCAGAAGATCATAGGTATGGCCGTCAGTTCCAGAAACATGGCAGACTTCAAGACAGTTTTAGCTTAATATGCTGCTTAGGATGTGTATCAGGAATATCAAGTATTGCTTCCTCCAGCTGGAGTGTCTGTTAGGAGACAAGTGAATATTTGAAAGGAGTAATGCAGAGATACACATTTTCAAATATTTGCTCTTTGCCTTTAGGATCCAACATTAATTAGATCAAATCCAACTATTTTCCTCCTACTTAGAGTGTGAAATAATTTGAGGTTTTATTTGCTGACAGCTACTAAAAGTAGTCGTAGCTGACTAATAGTCTTTAAGTTTGGAGTATGAACAACTTCCAGATACCTTAGGAAGTGAGCCATTTTTTAATGAAAAAAAAAAAAGCAATATAAATGATGTTTCATAATATACTTGCATGAATTCATTGCAATTATTTAAACCAACAAGTAACTTTACAGATATGTAAAATGAGAGGTAGGTATAAGAGTAGAATCATAGAATTGTTCAGGTTGAAAAAAGACCTTTAAGATCATTGTGTCAATGCTAACCTAAGACTGCTGTCTTAAGCAGACTTTTGTATCTGCATGCAATGGATTTGTCTTAATGAGTAGGACTCCTCTGCAAGGAAGAAATCTTCAGAATTGTCTCTAGCTAGAGACATTAAGGCATTCCATTTTGCTCTAACTGTATCAACATGACTGTTTAGAATTTTGACTCTCACAATAATGGTGCTTATGTCAGGAAATTTTTATTAGAATTAAGATAGTGTCCTAGGAAATCTAGATTTACCATGAGACTTATTGGTGAGTCATGTGCTAGGAGTGTTGACTTTTTTGGAATCTGATATGCAGAACATGTAATAATTTCAATATTAAGTAAATTCCTAGTGGAAATGGGACAACTTGTCATTTTAATACAAGTTGGAAGAAAGATGGTTGAAAAGTCAGTTCCACAGTTCAGACATTTCCTAATTAGTTGGAACGTACCACTTTTTCCTAGTGTGAACAAGTCCCAGAAGGTAAGAGTGGGAGAGCTGTAATCATTGTAGACTAACATGGAAATGCTGGGGAAAAGAAAGGGGGGGTATTTTATTGTATAACTTGCACTGTGTCAACAAATTCACGATTTCCTCTCTATCTTACATAGCAGTAAGCAAAAGGGTATCCATTAATAGTCATAAAATAAACTGTATCAATACCACATTGCTTCATGTATTAGCCAGAGGATAGGTAGTGCTAAACAGGTATCCTTGAATTTTCAAATTGATCATCAACCTCCATCACAGTTGGTATTAAAGCTTTCATTACTCTTTTCCATCTTTGCTTTCTATCCTCTGTGACCTTGGTTATCCTTGGATGACCTTAATGTTTATGACCCAATCTTACATAACAATGAACATGTCCTTTATGTCTGTCAGTTTCCTTTAACCTCATCTTATTATTGTCTGAAAGATTTTTCTGATGTATCTTTGTAGGACTCTTACAAAGCAACCTCAGTTGGTTTTGTTACTGCTAACTCATCTGTAACTTTTCCTGTCAGCATCAGTGTGTTTAGAACAGTCTGTTCTGTCTTTAATGTGACTTACCTTTCCTGAAATATAGCTTCTCTGACTATTACCTGATTGTCCCAAGCTTGAATGAGACTCATTTCCCTTTTGACTAAAGTATTTTAAGTATTTCCAGTTCAAAACAAAGGGCTAAATTCATGTTGTCATTGAAAAGGATATACTGTTAATACTTTGTATGAAGGTAAAGCAAGGAGAGCAAGAGGAATCAAATTTCTTCTTTCCCAGATCTAGGCCAACTCCACACAGGGCCAACTCTTCATGGGTCAACAGATTCTGCCAGACCTCCCCACCACCCTGTGAACCCTGTAAAGGTCTTGACCATCACTGGGGGCTCTGCATGGTGCGAAGGGGGCTCTCACAGGAGGTGAAAGGAGGGCTTCCTGAAAACTTGTTCTCTGCTGTGCCTGCGGTATATATTACATTGGGTATGTTAGGGAAGAGGAGGAGGAGCCAGAGGTGAGGGGGATGCAGTGAGGGGAACAGCTCTGGGCACAGCTCCAGGGGTGGATGGGGCAGGGAAACTGTGTATATATAAGGAAGTTAAAGTGTAAGAAATAAAGAGTCACACAATTTGTAACACATGATAGCCGATTAATCACATGCCTTCATTGCGCTCAGTCATCATAGCTGTCCACTCTGGTCTGCAACTAGTTTTGGTGACTAATTATTAAAGTAATATTTAAATCAGCAATGAAATAAAGGCAAAAAAAATCAAACATGAAATACAAAAATTTAAATTTTGGCCAGCGTTAGCATGCAGGTGGAATGCAAGGCGGTTAGGGAGAATTACAGGAGGGTTTTGCTGGGGAGCAGGCAGCTGCCTCCTATGACCTACAGAGTCCCTGGGGCTGCTCTGGTGCTGGTACTGCCATGTTTGCTGTGCAGATGTGAGACCCATGGAGAGTTAGCCAGTAGAGACTTGGCTGGGGAGAGTTGGCTACAGAGAGTTGTTTCATTCTCCCACAGCTGCTGTCAGTGAACTAGACAGATGTCTACTGGGAGAAGCTCATCAAAATCAAGATATCCTTGTCAAATACTGAGGCATCTACTTTTTCAAGCAAGAAACTATGTTGGAAAATTTTCAGCTGCTCTAGCTTCATACAGCCTGTTTATAAGCAGGTATTTGAGGAGCTTCTTGAGTGCTAGTGTGTTGTATTTACTAACTGATGTTTGCATTTCTGTGAGGTTGCAGGTTGCTTTATGTAGTACTTATTCTATAAAACTATCTCTGAGTTGGATAACTGTTGGGTGACTGGCAGTTGCTCATCTTCATGAATCAGTTAATCTCTATCATAACAGTGGATTCAAAACAAGTGTTTTCCTCATGTTTGGTTTATTGTACAGCTCCTGCAATTACTCTTAACACTTCAGAAATTGCTCAGTTTTAACTACTTATTCAGATGAGCTTAATTTCAGTACAGCAGGAAGCATCTGAAGTTAAAACTTAGTTGCATTTTTGACAAAATCCTTAATATTTTCTCTGTGTTGCTCTAAGAAATGAGGCACGTTAATCATAAGGGCTTGAGGGCTTTATATGTGAAATGAGTCTTGCAATAAGAAGGTATTACTGACTGCATTATCCCTTGAGTTCATATAATCAAATATTACCCATGAATGTAAATGTAATATATGCCTTCATTCTAAATTATGAAAGCTACCTAACAATTCAGAGTTCATACTATATAAAAGGCAAGTTTGACACTTGAAACAGTCTAAAACATAGCAATTGCTGAAATAGATAGTCCACTTGATTATTTTTTGTTTGGTTTGATTTATTCCTGGAGACATTCATGGTGGGGCTTGAGAGAGCTCTGAGCAACCTGCTCTAGTTGAGAATGTCCCTGCTCTCAGCAGGGGGGTTGGACTAGATGACCTCTAGAGGTCCCTTCTAACCCAGACATTTCTATGTTTCTATCTTTCTATGTTCAATCTCCACCTCTCCACCCTCAAGCAGTCATTATATTTATAGGTGTATACACTGTGTAACACTTCTACAATACTTAACTATAACTCTTGCACTGATGTAAAAGTTCAGAGCTTTTTGTAGAACTTTTGTAAATGCTTTATTAAACTTGGTTGTTTTTTTTTTCATTATTGAGAACTTAATATTTGCAGTTAGAAACATTTTGAGACAGATTTGTAAATCCACTACTGCAGAATTGTAATCCAGCATAGAAGCAATAGGAGTTTTCAATAGTTTGGGTTTTAGGGCACAGTCACTTTAACCCGAAGTACGAAGCTGAAAGAACAGTTTGCCAGCTTCAGTTAAATTATTTGTTATATACATAGGCACTGAACTTGGCAGCTGTTCTTATAATCAATGGGTCAAAGTATGTTCTTGGCTATGTTGACCCAGCTGTGTACTGTTACAGCTTATGTACAAATTTGAAGGAAGAAAATAATCCTATTACACACAGCTTACAGAAACAGTTTACTTTCAGCAAGATGACTAAATTGCCAGTGCATACTTCTTTACACAGTAGACCACAGCTCTCAGAGTGGGTAGAAGGAACAGACCTTGCAAAAGGAAATTTGCTGCTGAGGGGCATAGATATCTGTTATGACTACCATTGCTAATTGCCTGGATTTTTCTTCTGAGCAGTTAGCTGGTTCTGAAGCATATGGTAAGTGGTTTTATTTTCAGTATACTTGAGGAATTATTTTGCTTAATGAATGAAGAAAGCAGTTTTGCTCACTTAAGAGCAGTGATTTTGCTAATGAAAGTAACTCCCAAATAAAAATATCTCAGTTGCTCCAATGTAGGCCTGTTCACCAAGTGTTGCTGCAGAGATTTGGTACAAAGAGCCTTTTGGAGTCTGGGAGGAAGAAAAGATCACTAAGGCTAATAAAAAAATTACAGGGTAGGAACAGCTTTCATGTGGAAGAGTGGCTGATTAACCAGATTGTCAGTTTGATGCATTTGCCCTTCCTGTACTTGTATACTGAATCAAGTGAGGACAGATATATAAAAATAGGTCTGTGACATACTAACAGGGTTACCTTGTACTCTAGTTCAATAGTGATAAAACTTTTCTGTAGTACTTCTAGGTAACTTTATAGTGTTTTCATGTGTTAATTTTTATTCTTGTGCAATGAAGTCTGAAGTTCACAGATCGGAATTATGAACCTGTGAAACAGAGTCCTGAAAAGAATCTGAATCATAATAATTTTGTCATAGTAGACCTAATGTATTATGAGTTCATGAGACTGTATTTTCTACAGTTACAAGACAGCAATGGATTGCAAAACAACTACAAAATGCCCCATAATGTTATAGGCAATATTGTCTCTAGCCTGTTGAGATCCCTCTAAATGGCAGCATAACCAATTAGTAATATCAACCACTTTCCCAGATTTGTATGGCACGCAAAGTAGCTGAAGGTGCACTCTGTTGCATTGTCCAGACCGCTAGTGAAGAATGACCATAGACTACACCACTGCTGACCTGGTGTGATCATGCTGCTGGTCATAACCTTTTGAGCCTGACATTTCAGATGGCTTTTCAGTCCCTCTCACTGACCACTTGCCTAATCTGCATTTCACCAGTGTGAGGATTTCACAGGAGACTGAAAGACTTGGTAAAGTTAGGAGAGCCACTACTGTTCTACCTTCAACCACTGGGCCTGTCATTTCATTGTAGAAGGCTATTGGTTTGTTAAGCATGATTTCCCTTTCATAAATCAATGCTGACTATTCCAATCCCATTATCCTTAATATGTTTGGAAAGCAAAGAAGCTAAGACACTTTGAACAAAGTTCGAAGACAAGAACCCTTCAAGGAATCTGATCCCTAGGATTTTTTAAAAGATCTTGTCAACCTTATTGGTATTGGTTTATACTAGTCTGGGTTATGTACATAGTGTGAATAGATTTAGGCTGCAGAAAATCCAGGGAGAAAAAACGTTGATGCTATTGTTCATATTGGATTGATATTTGCAGGATTTTACAGGTATATGGGGAAGAATCTACCTTTTCTACAGAATGATTAGCAAACTTTAAATTCCTGTCAAAGATAGCTAGACTTCTGTTTCTAGTGGACACATTTGAAACTTAAGAAACATTAATCTCATGAATAAGCTGTATGTTGGTGTCTAGCACTCAAAATTCAAGCCTTCTATGTTTTCCCTTTCTGTAAATTGGAGATTTCTTTAGGTTGGCTTTAATCCGGTCATGAAAACAGCCAGTTACTTTCACTACATACTTTGAAATATAATTTCCCTTTAACTGACTCAGTTTTGTCACAGACATAGTAATCCCGTGAAAGGATTATTTGCTATAGAGGCTTTTCAGTTTTGCTGTAGAAAATAAAGGAAGGCAGAAACTAATCTTTTTCCTTTCAGTGTGATACCTTATCTTTCAGTGTGATTTGTAATGGTGTAGGGTGGTTTTATAATGACATACATTGTACTGTGTTAGCTCTGTTACTCTTCAAAGGAAGGTATGAAGCTAAGTAAAGTAAGCTTTTGTTTAAACAAAAGATATTTTTATGCTTACTAGTAGGAGAGAACATGAGAAATGGCTGGCAAATGACAGGGGATGTAAAAAGCAGAATGACAAGCCATGAATTTGCAAAATTTGTTTACCTTAAACTGTTTTATTCTATAGGACTTCTAAATTTGCATGTTGCCTGACTGTCCTGGACTATCAGAGTTTTTTCTAACATCTCTGTAAAGTATCAAGAAAAGTTAGTGTTTACATGTGTTCTCTGTGTATTCCTTTTCATTCTGTAAGAAAGATTAAATATAATCATACCCACAATTAGGTTTCACAAAAGTGAAGCTAATATGAGTACAGTGCTCCACACACAGTGGGAATTTCTTTATATAATCTATGTGTTTTATCATCTACTTACCTGCTAGTGTACCTCCTTGAAGGCCCAGCTGAAACTGTTGTGAAGAACTTTGTCAAATGTTCTTACTACTGGTATTTTACAGCCCTTTGGTCATCCATATATATCTTTCCTTTCCAAAACTTGAAAATTTCCCTGTGCTTATCTAAGGGTGTGACCAGGTGACCTCTAGAGGTATCTTACAACCATAATTTTACTGGGTTTTTTTTCTTGTAGTTCTTTCATTGTTGCATTGAGGGATGCAAAATATGCTGGTGAAAAAGTCTGATAAAACTTCTGTTGCATGGAAAACTTAGCAAGGCGTGCAAATAACCAGACAACCTAAGTAGTACTTTCAGTTGGTTATTGCTGAGTAATCTAGGAATGCTATGACCACCAGAGAGTTAAAATAGATAATGAGGTACATGTTGAATTTAACCATCAGATAAGGACCTGTGTCCAGTGAGCAAACTGTTCAGGAATGTATCCTATGGCATAGTTCTATGCAGTTTTATATAAGATTCTCTCAGAGTACCTTGCTTAAATGCTATAACACTTCAAGCAAAACCTATATGCTGAGCTTGCAGTGCTCCTGCAGGCAAAAATTCATCACTTCAGCCTCAGATACTAAAGACTTCGGTTGTATTTGAGTTAGTTGATTGTACTGAAGCTTTTATGCATAAGATGGAAGGGTATGCAATACTTCAGGCACCAAAAAAAGAAATAAAATCATATTGTTCTAAAGACTTAAGGGGTTCCACCCTCTGTCCATGCTCAGTTTTGTGTAGTTGTATGTCTGTTGGTGCCTGGTACTTGAAAGCTGGAAGGCACGTAGCATTTGTATCAAAGATACAGACTGGGAAATCACTGCTTAATCAATATAAAAAACTTCAGGAAGATTCCCAGCATCAATTTAAGTTTTTTACTTCTAAATTTACTTAATTTTAGGACTTTCCATTTTTTCCTGTTGAGCATTGACTTTTTCAATGCTAATAAATTAATTTTATAACTGTTACATATAAGGAAAGCTCTAATGGTACATATCTAGACACCACTCATATTTGTATTTGTCCATCAGCCTTTTTTGTTTGTTTGTTGTTTTAACAAGAAAATATAGCAAACTACTGAGCATTCTAATTTACATACAGGATTTTATTAAGGGGAAGTGACTATTCTTTCAAATGAAACAACTGAGGAAATACACATTGTGCTTGTCTCAAAATAAAGCTCTCATATGGAGAATTTATCCAAGCAGGTACTCAATTTTTTTTAGCTATAAATATTTAGTCAAGTCTGTGATTTATACAGATGTGTCCTGGACAGTTTTACACAGTTACAATAGTAACTTACTGCATGCCCACCACGTAGTTCTAGTATTAAGGTTGCTGTTCTGTATTTTAATTGGAAAAGGACAGTTTTACTGAGCCCAAGTTGTTGTGAGAGATATGGATGCACAAAACACAATGAAATTACTTTTGTCCCTTGAATGTTTTGTTTGATGATAGGGCAAGATGATTTTACCAAGAAGCTGCCACCGATATGTCTGTAGGACAGTGTTGTAGAAGCTCTGGTGTTTGGACCATTCTCCCATTCCCAGATGGGAATACATAGGTGTAGTCTCTTAGAGGACAGTGCCGTAATGATAAAGGATGTATGTTTGGGGAGGGTTCCAAAAGTCATTCTGTAGAAACAGTACTTGAGCCTATGAAATGCACTGAGAGGGAAATTAAAATTACTCCTGTAAAACTTATGGCAGCTGAGTTTTCCTGAAATGTGTTATCAAGGCTTATTATTAAAAAAAAAAAAAATTAAAAAAAAGGTTGCTTTGGTTATTAACTTTGTGCTTTATTGTACACATATTTCAAAGCAGACGGTGTTGATATATTAAAAGCAATATTAGTGAATTCTGACAATGGATATTTAACAGTATAAATGTGTATTCATTTGCACTATAAAGCTATGGTCCCTTTAATTGCAGTATAAAGTTCTAGGAGTCAAACTCATGCCAGTTCAGCTCTCTGAACATGCAGTAAGTTACTTAAAGTACACTATGACTAGCATTATAAAGAAATGTATTTTTGCAGATAGAATGATTTAATAAAATTGTCTGAAATTGCTATTCTACAGCTACAAATTCTGATGCAGGATTTTGCTCCTTTTTTTGTGCAGTATTTTTCACCTGCTGCAGGAAAACATTTTAGCTACTACTACTGACTCAGAACACTTCAGCTAATTTTGTGCTGTAATGACATAATTATTGAGGTCAGACTAACATGATACCTTTGCCCCACTAGGAGTTAATACTGAAGACTTAGATAACCTTTAGCTGATGGAAAGAATAAATATAGGAAATGTGAAGCTGTAGATGCTGTCCTGCTGCTGCTTTCATGGACCAGGAAGCAGTTGAGAAAGTTCTCTATGTAACATGCACAAACACATATACCCTTCTACCTGCTTTGGCAACTGGTAGAAAAGGATTTGGGGAAATTTTCCCAAATATATCCTAGATGTTCTTTGCAGTACAAACAACAAGAATAAAAAAATAACATAACATAACATAACATAACATAACATAACATAACATAACATAACATAACATAGTAAAATAAAATAAAACCAAAACACTGCAAGACAAAACTTCTGATGTTTTCTTACTACCCTTTACATTGGCTTTTCAGCTGTTTGTCATTAGCTAAAGCAAGGAAGTTAAAGGTGGAGAATTGCTTTGCAACTGTTTGTTGTCATGGAAGGTACACTTGCAAGGATTTGAATATATATGCTTGTATTTTTATACTGTGAACCTTTCCTATGCGCTGTGTGCTTTTATATTCCTGTGCTTTAACATGTGGATGAGTTAAAGGGATTTATGTAGCATTCTTGATCAAACAAAAAACGTACCTTGTCTAGTATCCAGCTTCTTAGTGTGGAAGGCCACCCTGGCTGTACTTTCCTGCTGCCTTTCCATCTGTGGTCTGTCCACAGTCACAGGATGTCCTCACCAACCTGCATTAACACCATTAACAGGAGCAAACTTAGAGTGGAGTGCAGCACTATTTCCATTCCTCATTGTCATGTCGCTGGGTGAAGCAAGAGTGGGGAACTTGGATGCTTTCTGAAGGTATTGAGCTCCCTTCAAGCCCCTAACCCTCCACACCCTACTGCCATGTACATTCACTTTTCCTCTAATTTGTATGTCCACTTTCTCCTTCTATCCCCTTAATCTTGACAGATGCAAGCTTAAGCAGAGGGCTTGCTTATTACAGAAATCAGACTTGGTGTGCAGTTGTAATTACTTTAAAAAATAAATGGAGTGAGTACAAGTACTCTTTCTTCCGTGCACTCAGACTCGTATTGCTCCATTTGCTTAATGATTAACTATTTCAATTTTGTACCTGATTTATTGACTGTATAAAAGGGTTTACCAGCTGAAGATTGAGGAATGGATTGAGGAAAGTGGCTGGAAGATGAAATAGAGAAATACTTTTGTACTTCAATTGATTCTTCAAGCTGTGGATCTTTGGGTGTTTAATAAACACCGAGTTGATTCTAACCTGGTAAAATTCTTTTTAAAGCATATTTTACAAAGAGCATCTTTTGATGTTATTGCTTTCATGATCCAAAACTTCTCACACATCTTGACATTCAGAGTACACTACAAAATACCTTCACTGAGTTTTGTGATTAATGGAAAAATTATGCTTTGAGGGATGGAACAGTACTGGTTGAGTGAATATTTATGATGAAGTAAAATTGGTTAATATAACAAAGACAGGAGGAGAATGTTCAGTGCATCGGTAACTGGAAAATGTACTGCAATGTAGAACAATTGAATAATCATATATTAATTCTTCAGAAATTATTTAAGCATGACTCTTGTTCTTTTTATCACGTCTTATGCTTGACTATCCTGAATTTCAATTAATTGCTTTCAAACTATTTGCATTAAAAGCTTTGACTTCACAGTTTCTCCCAGTTTTCTTTCTAAAGAGCTACTTCTTTGTGTTTACTAAATTTTGCAAAGTTACACTTTGTTCTTTATCATAAATCAAACATCTCTGCTTCTGGCATTGTGTAGATTTTTTTTTTTTATTTATTTTTTTTATATATATTCCAGCCTGAACAGTCTGTATATTCCATATATCATTTAATTAAATAAATGGGAGAACTTTATTTTCATCTGTGGTTCCTACACAACTATAATATTCCCTTTGGCTTTTTTAATTAACTTTAGAAGGTTACATTTTTACCCACTAGTTCTTTGGCTATCATTTTAATTTGTTCTTATTTGTCCTAAAATCTCTTGGAAAGTGATAAGAAAGCTGTACTATTGGTATTTGAGTAAAACATTTGCTCACTGTTCTTTTTTGCTTGTGCTGATTTGAGTTTTATAAATTCTACAGTTCACATCAAAAGCATTTTGAGGATAGTATCAGTGATCAGCATGGAAACTTAAGTTGCTAATGACTTCTATGTGGTGAAGGCTTTCTAAACTTACTCTCTAAACTTACATTTCATGTAAAATTCTACCTGTAGCTTCTGAAAAACGTGCTTTAGAAACCTGAGTTATTATCCAAGAAAACCAGTAACACTCCTGATGTGAATGCAGTTGGAATATTCTCCAACTATAGCATGACTATGCTTTGCATCATATGCAGGTCTATAGTTGAATACAATCATGAGAGTTCACACAGAAGAATAGTAGAATGATTCATAACATCAAAAATACAGACTAGTTTCTGAAAAACTTAGGAGGTGAACTTTGATCTGTAAGTATTGCAAGTGTATGAACAGAAAGGCTGAGTTATTCTTACCCAATCGTACTTCAGGTGATTTTTCCAAGGGCAGTCACAAACTGTTTCCTATTGCTGTTAAACTAGAATGGACAGATTCCAGAAAAGATACAATATAAAGCACAGTGGGAAAAATCTCTCTGCCTCAGATGTGTGGCACAGCCTTATGTGTAGCTCTTAGTACTCAAGACTGGGGGTCACATGCTGAACTGAGATTTACTGTTTCTTGATGAGGGGTGATATTTGTTAGTGGTTCAGCTTATAAATAATCCTGGAAAACAATGAGGACCAGAGCACCGTTGTAAAATTGAATGTATTGTGCAAAGTACAGCAGATGTACTAGCAAAGGTAACCAAAATTCACAGCAGAAGGCTCACACTCAAATTCAGTCCCTAGTGTTAAAAAGACCTTAAAAAAAACAAAAAACAAAAAAACAAAAAACCCAAACACACACACACACACAAAAAAAAAACACACACCCCCCCACAAAAAAAAAAAAAAAAAAAAAAAAAAAAAAAAAAAAAAAAAAAAAAACAAAAAACAAAAAAAAAAAAAAAAAACAAA
>JANIJG010010634.1:27833-44060 GCA_024611175.1 Megaceryle torquata | reverse complement strand
CCAACCCCACCCCCCACAACCCAACACACACCCCCCCCCCCCCCCCAAAAAAAAAAAAAAAAACCACACTGAAAGACCAAGGTAAAATTATGGAAAATCCTGACATCTTTACTGCACTTAGCATTATAAAATAGCAGCTTTTGCAGTATCTCCATAAGCAGCAAGGGCATAGACTTTGTAACATAGCATAGAACTACTTTCTTTTGGCAGAGACCTAATTAAACAGATATGGTGTATTAGACTGATTCTCAATAGTCCTGTCCTTTGCTTTAAAGTCGACTTAAGTTTTGTAAAGGAAAGACAAGCAAAGACCCTGGCCTTGAAAGAGAAGTCTGCATATTTACGGTATTGACCAGTTCAGATTCCTGTGTTGATGATACTGACAGGAAAGTACAAAGTAGTGAGGACAAAAAGGGATCTCTGGATGAGATGTAGATCAGGTTGTCTACAATAAACTAACATCCCTCTTTTCAGACTATCCTTTTTATGGCTACAGTTGGACACTGGAGAGAGCCTTTTTGATTAATTTAGGGAAGTGTGAAATGTAGTGTTAGAACTGAAATGTGTATATAGTCATATGAACTGGGGATTCCTGTGGTAGGAGAGTTTAGAAACTCTTTAGTGAAACTAGCTTCAAACTTTAGAACAAACCTTTACTAAATTCAAGTGTTAACAAAATGGCATAGGTTTAGCCTGTAATTGTAATATAATCACTACCAAACCCGTCTTTAATAATATCTTATGATAGCTACAAGTATACAATATCTGAGAACTGATGAGCTATATAGTTAGAACTGGTGACTGTCATCCTTGATGCCCTTAATCAGGGAGGTTGAGATCATCAGGCTTTAACCTAGAGAATTCAGAACTGAAGTGCATTTCTTTCTTCTCTTCATTCTTAGTTTTATATTTCTTTCCACCCTTCCAGAAAGGAGGCTCTCACCTACTTTAATACTGTTTGGTTTATGTTTTTGTCAGTTACCTTTCTTAGATACTTGGCAGGATGTCTTGCTTCTCTACAATCCTTTGTGCTTATCTTCTTCTCTTATCTTGCAATTTTGCATCCCAAATGCAACTACATAATTTTCATTACCATTTTGATGGTAATGTTGCCCATAATTACATAGAATTTTTTTTTTTGCTACACCATCAGTTTATGTGATACTTCTTTGGTGTTTGCTATCTGTACATTAATTTGCCGGAAACACAGATATTAAAATCCATATGCAGTAATCAGAATATATTTACAGACATCACAGCTCTTAGCTATACAGGGAAGAACAGAAAACCTTCTATATATCAAATCTAAAAATTCAATTAATCTGAATCTCATCTTGATAATACTCAAGATCACTTCTACAATATAATCCATGTCCCTTCATACAATGAAAGGGAATTCGATGATGTTTTAATGTAGATGATGCTTTTCACTTTTTCTTTGGTTTGTATAATTATTCGCTTGCCAGGTTGATTAGAAACTGGACCTGGGCTTTTGATGAATAACAACCTGAACTTGAACTCCCTGGTTAGTATGGTTAAAAGCTTCATCACCTTTTAGGTTCTGATAACAGCAGATGGGATTACATCTGTATATTGGGAAGACTATGCAATACTATGCCTGTTTGTGCCTACAATTTCCAAAGGAACTGATACATGAAGATGAAGTTAAATTTCAGTACACTGCAGTCCTGGAAAATAAGATAAGGGTGTCTCTTGCTCAAAGCCAGTCTATATAAACTTGGAGTATCTGGATGTATATATTGTCCCTGAGCCTATATCACTACACCAAGTTGGATAGGATTGTTGATCTGCTAGAGGTTAGAAGGCTCTACAGTGGGATCTGAACATGCTGGATTGATGGGCCAAGGCCAGTGGTATGAGGTTCAACAAGGACAAGTGCTGGGTCCTGCATTTGGGCCACAAAAGCTCCATGCAACACTACAGGCTTGGGGAACACTGGTTAGAAAGGTGCCCAACAGAAAAGGACTTAAGGGATAGCGGTCGACAGCCACCTGAACAAGAGCCAGCAGCATGCTCAGATAGCCAAGAAGGCCAGCAGCATCCTGCCCTGTATCAGAAATAATGTGGCCAGCAGGACAAGGGAAGTGATCCTCCCCCTGTACTCAGCACTGGTGAGGCTGCACCTCAAATATTGGGTTCAGTTTTGGTCCCCTTACTACCCCAAAGTCATTGAGGTGCTGGACTGTGTCCAAAAAAGGGCAACAAAGCTGGTGAAGGGTCTAGGGCACAAGTCTTATGAGGAGTGATTAGAGTTGTTTAGCCAGGACGAAAAGGCAGCTGAGGGGAGATCTTACTGCTCTCTACAACTACTTGAAAGGAGGTTGTAGCAAGTTCTCCCAACTAAGCAATAGGACAAGAAAAATTGCTTCAAGTTGTGCCAGATGACATTTGGGTTGGATATTAGTTTCTTTACCAAAAGAGTTGTTAAGCACTGGAACAGGCTGTCCAGGGAAGTGGTTTGAGTCACCATCCCTGGAGGTATTTAAAATGTGTAGATATAGTGCTTAGTGACAAGGTTTAGTGGTGAACTTGGCAATGCTGGGTTGGCAGTTGGACTTTATGATCTTAAAGGTCTTTTTCAACCTACACAATTATATGTTTCTATGTACATACAAAAAAAAATACAAGATAGTGATCTACTTAAAAATGCAAATAGCAAATTCCCAATCACAAGAAAAGTGCTAAGCCATGTTTAAATGTCTATATTAGCAGCTGTGGAGCAGTTGCTTATGCAGAAGCTGCTGGTATGTAAAAAACCGACATTAAACTAAAGAATTGACTCGATGGTTTTATTTAAATAAATTTAAATACATACATTCTTTTCATAGCACCAACTCTTGTTTTATATCATATGCATAATAGGATAATGCACAAATTCAGGGAACAGAAGGTTAAGTTCACCTTTTAAAATAATTCAGCAGCAAGGACTTCTGCTTCCTTTTGACATAGAATAAGGGGAATAGTCAGGAAAGCTGTGGGGCTGTCTTGTCTTAACCTTAATGCTCCCTTTGAAGTTACTAGAAATGTAACCTTATGTGTCAAACATAATGGAAGCATATTTTTGCAAATTATAACCTTCGAGCTTCATTTACTTCTGTGTAAAATCCCTAACTGGAGGAAACCGTTCCTGTAAAAGCAGCTGTGGGTTTAGTTATCTAAAGAATTTTATCAGACAACTACTTAACAGGCACAAATAAGCATTTATTTCACTGTTTTTCTGTCCTCTTCTACATGTACAATCTATTGTTTATATAATGTGCTATGTAATTGGGAAAGTTTATGTAAGGGTGCAACAATACTCAAGGTATCTTCCATGCAGGCAGATCAGAAGATAAAAATTATTCTATTATTGTGCTTCAGATTTTAAATGTTAAATGAAAAACTGTATGTAGTGCTAATTGTTTAATAAGACTTCCATAAATACCTTGATATCCTCATGATGCTTCTTCTAGCATGTAACAATTCAGAATTGTGGTCCTGTGATATTAAAATCCATGTCTTCAGAATATCTTCATTGCTTGTAATCGAGAAGGTCAGAAATTTTGTCTGTTGTAATTTTTGTAGGACATTGAGGAAGGAGCCCTTGATTTTTTTTCTTTTTTTAAAATAAGTTTTCTGCTAGATGTTTTTACATCAAACAATCTTGAGTGGTTTGTTCTTCACACTGACTTGGAATACACTAATTGACAATCATTCAGACGTGTCTTTGACTTATCAATACTATCACTTCAGAACTGCAACCACTGTTACAGAAAAGTTGTAATAGAATTTGAAAAGTGGCTAATTCCTTATCTGTTTGTCCAAGATCACTGAATACGTACAGCTGTGTTCTGAAGGATTCAAATCAGCTGTTTTCTTAAAGCCATGATTTGCCTAATGAACCACTGCTTTTTCTACACTGCTACAAAGAATCACTTGCCAAACCTCTTGGTTATAGACTTTTTGCAGCAATTCTATATTTATGGGATAAACTATATTATTAATTCAAGTTTTGTCTGCTGTGTAAAGATCAATATGATTATATACATGAGCCATTCTAGTTCAGTTGTTTACTCAATAGAACTAAAAATAGAAGCATTTGCTGTGTCCTTGTTATATCTAGGCCTTTGGAAACACAGTGCTTGCTTAGCTTGGAATGAGAATGAGAGGAATCATCAAGTAAGACACACATTTAAGGCCAAACAAAGAGCAAGACTTGAAACAAATTGACAAAAGTAAATTTTATGGTACATGCTAGAATAGATACTTAACAGCCAAAGAATTTGGTATACTTTTCTTCAAAGACGGAGAGCTACCCACTGGACAATGCCAACGATAGGACTATGCTTGCTTCCCTGCAGTTCTGAGAAGGAACATATTCAAAGCGTGTAACACAGAGGTTTTTCTGGTAGTGGACATTTAATTAAATGCAGTTAAATAATGCAACTTTTTCTTCTTAAACAGCAGCATCATAAAGTATCAGGAAATGAAAGAACTGGATTTCATCTCCCCTTGCCATAGGTTTTGTCTTACAGACAAGACTAATATTAGTTTAAGTTACGCCTGCTGCAAAATAATTGTATCTTTCTCCATTCCTTAAGGTGGCCTTTCACACTTCCACAGGCCAGAAAAGAAACAAGAGCAAAGGCACTTACCTGACAGGGCCAGACCCAGGTTTCAGTCTGCTTGAAAGGCTATGTAAATATTGTAGCTTTTAATACTTCAATAAGTGACAGAATAGTAGGGGTTGGAAGGGACCTCAAAAGATCCTCTAGTCCAACCCCCCTGTCAGAGCAGGATCACCTAGATTAGGTCATACAGGAACATGTCCAGGTGGATTTTGAATAACTCCAGAGAAGGAGACCCCACAACTTCCCTGGGAAGCCTGTTCCAGTGTTCTGTCAACCTCACCATGAAAAAGTTTCTCCTTAACATTTACATGGAACCTCCTATGTTCCAGCTTGCACAGATTGTCCCTTGTCCTATCATTTGACATCACTGACATTGACCTTTCAGTGAGTAATAGTCTGATGACTGCACCACATTGGTGAGTGTCCTGGTGATATCCCTGATTTGAGCTCCAGGCAGACTACAGACTTGCCTATGATGAGGATCAACTCTGCATATTGAGCCCTCTGTTCATTTTAGGGGCAAGTCTCCAACAACTAGAGCCCTTCTCTTCTTTCTTGTGGAAGAGGTTGTTATACAGCTGGAAGGCCTATCTGACCATGGTAAGACCTCTGGTATAGGTTTCTCATTACCCACATCTCCATTAGATAGGCTATCTTCCAGCAGGGCCTCATACATATATTCTAGAGGCACCTGAGGAGGCAAGGAGAGCACTTACCTTATGCCATGGCTATTAACTTAACTCTACTCACCCCTTTCATTGAGGCTTCGGTCTTCTACCTGAGAGGGGCAGGATTCAGGGGCCCCTTGATCCTGGGTGCTCTCAAGGGGGCACTCCCATTTCCAGTGCAGGGAGGACACTCAGGCTCCACCAGTCTATCTCTATTTCAGCCTCCCTAATACTTCTAAGCCTTTCTACTTCAGCTTGTAGCCTTTCAAGCTCATGTTGCAGCTGTGCCACCCTACTGAGAGGATCATCTCCCTACTACACTGCACATAGCTGCCCACTGTCACCAGTGGGAGGCTGGGGTATTCCCTGCAGCCTGCCACTTACACAGTCACATCCTTCCATGGGATCTTTGGGGGGGTTTCCTACCATTTTGCTTGATAAGGGAAAGCATAGCCTTCTTCTAGGGGGAAGACTATTCTTCCTTGACCAGGCTAGTAAATTTTTTCAGCATCCTGGAAAACCCCACTGAAGGATGTACACACACTACTTTCCCCCCCAGGCACGGTGTCCTCCCTGAGGCTTCTTAAAGCGCGTGGGTGTGGTCGCCATTAGCGCCTTGTTGTGATCAGGTGCTGCTGCTCCAGCAGCCCGCCCACGACCTAGCGGCCCCTGACACAGCTGAACCGCTTTCCTAGCTTCGAAAAAGCCACAAAAAGCCCCCAAAAGAGCTTCTTACTGGTTCTTTTCACTAAGGTCTGTTTCCCCAGTGAGGACTTGCCTTCACAAGAGCTAGTATTTATGGTGAGTGAACATACTAAGTAGGAGCTTTCTGCTACATGTGTCTAGCTATTGAGCTGTTTGATAAAAGGCTGGTACCTCTGAAGACAGTGCTGTTGTGTTGTACTTTGGGCCTCAGCTGGCACTGCTGTGAACCTTTTGCAGTATACTGACTGTCTCTAGTCTCACAGGTAAGTAGAAGTATTTAGTTTCTGATTCCTGAGTGAACTCTGTTGTGAAATAAATGTTATGTTGTTGAGCTGCCAAGATTTCTGATCGGTTCCAGAGGTGTGTTACTTGTCTGGGAGTTTTTAAGTGGCAAAACCTAAGATTATTAGATAATTTTATTTTGGCTTAGATAATAGGAAAGGATGATAGTTCTGGTTATGGATTTTGCCAATGTGTTGTTTTGAGTCAAGCCATTTAAGTCATCATATATCTCTGCTCCCCCCAGCACTGGCATAGCTAATAAGAACCAAATTTATGTAAGTATTACATCTCCCATCAAACTATATTGTTAAGAAACCCCCTCTAGAACAAGAGCTATCCAGGGGAAAAGTTATAAGGAGGTTTCCTTAGGACCAGCTGGAGAATTGGTCAGGGGAGAAAACTCATGAAGTTCAGCAAAGAGAAATGCAAAGTCCTGCAACTGCAGAGGAATAACCTCGTGAACCAGTACAGACTGGGGGCCAAACAGCAGGAATGCAGCTCTGAAGAGAAAGACCTCAGGATACTGGTGATCAGCAAGCTGACCATGAACTAGAAAGCGTGCGCTAACAGCAACGACAGCCAACAGCATTTTTGGCTGTGTTAGGAGGAGTTTTGTTAGCAGATTGAGGGAGGTGAACCTTCCACACAGCACTAGAAAGGCCATATCTGCAGTACTGGGTCCAGTTCTGAGCTCCTCAGTTAGATCGAAGGTATGGACTTGCTAGAGCTATTTCCATGAAGATCAAAGGAACTGGAGCATTTTTCATGTAAGGAGAGGCTGAGAGAGCTGGGACTGTTTAGCCAGGAGAAGATAGTGTTCATGTTGAGGGATTGGACTAATATGTGTAAATAACTAATGGAGTAAGTAAAGATTATTCCAGGTAATGCTCATTGACAGGGCAAGAGCCAGTGGGTACAGGCTGAAATTATGTCTGAGCACAAGAAAATTTATTTCATAGGAGTGATTAAACACTGGAAAAGAGAGGCTGTAAAATCTCCACCCTTGTAGCTGTTAAAGCCAATTGGACATAGTCCAGGGCAACCTGTTCTAGGTGGTCCTACTTGAGCAGGGTGTTGCTCTAGATGAGTTTCATAAGTCCCTTCTAACCTCATTGCTGCTGTGATTCCATAAATATATTATAGAGATTTTCAGGGTTGAAGAAGGAGCTGAAGAATATTGTGCATTAAAGAAATGCAGTTCTTTCATCTAATTGCTCCTGGAGTTGCTTTTGCTCAACACCTTAGTAGTGTTAGAAATAAAACAAGTACACCTGATGTGGGAATAAAGCAAATACTGCAGTATCTTCATCTGGGGAAGAAGTACATGGTAATGTTTGACCAAAATACAGCATATGATCTTCCAGATACAGATTTCCCCCCCCCCCCAGAATACAACATAACTAAACATTGATAATTAAACTTGTAACCACAAAACAGCACTGTACCTTTGACATTCACAGATTGCAGGAGAACTTCTACCCTGACTTTGTTATCAAAGACAATCCTTAAAACTTTAGGGGATGCAATATATTTTTTGAATTGTAATAGAAATGTATGCTCCAGGATAATTACTTTTCCTCTCAGAAAAGCTGTTGACTTACTGGAGGGAATATTCAATAGTAAGACTGTTGCACAGGAGATAAAATTAATTAAACCACTTCTCAGTTTTCTATGAGCTCATATTTTTAAACCATGTCATCTTGCTTTTTCTAGCTATTTTGTTACATACAAATAGGGTTTGGCCTAGTGAAATAATGTGACCATAGCTATTTCTTTGATGTGTGTGTGAAACCATAATTATGGGGGAACATTAGCTTATTAAAACAAATTCTATTTGAATTTCTAGTCATCTTACAGTCAGTCTTTTATGTATGCTAAATAAATAATTCATTACAAAACTTGTCTTAATTTTAATCAAGACTGATTAAAACAGAACCAACATGATTTTTCTTTAAACAATTGACTTTTCACTATCTAAATAACTGGACCAAACTTCAGACAGTTTAAGTAAGGCTTCTTGAGAAAATTTTTTCTCTACAGCTTTCAGAAGTGTATACGTTGATTAAGGTTCTGACTTACTAATTCTGGAAAAATGCTTGTCATCTTAAGCATTAAACTTCTTTCAGTCCTAGAGCCATAACTGTGTATTTGCAGGTAAAAAGAATAAAGAATACTTAGGACTTGATTCTTAAATAAAATGAAAAAATATATTTACTTAGAAGCAATAGCTTCAGTGGCTTTATCCCTTTGAGTCACTAAAAATACTTGCAGAACTTGAATGACTCAGAGCAGTAGTACTCAGCAGACATGTACTGCTGACTACCTGTCACTTTTATGTAGCTTCCATTTACCACATTTCTGGGATTTATTTGGGCATCCATTTGGCTAGGTCAAAAGTCATTATATGTTTTCATAGAAATCAATATAAAAGATTCTGTCTTGCCATGGCTCTGTTCCCACTTCATGATTTTGATTTGGTATGGTTTAATGATTTTTATGATTAAAAAACAAACAAAACAAACAAACAAAAAATCACCTCACCTGACAATTGATCGTCCTTTGGTTGTCCTAGTCAATTAGTCATGTGAAAACATTTGTAAACTTAGAGTAAGTTTCAAAGTTGTTAGTATTTCTTAAATACACTAAAACAACAGAATCTCAGTCTAAAGCATCCATTTAATTAAAGGTAAATACTAGTAGAGGGAAGAGAATGAATTCCATTTTTAAAAGAGTAGACTTCTGGCTGGATCTTACAACATTTTTATATTGCATGTATGTCTTTCCTCAATGCTTTTTCTTTTTTATTTCCCTTCTTGTTTCGAGATTTTTCTGTATGCATTTTCAAATACAAATGAAATCTGTGTTTATGTTGCACATGAGAAAATGACACAAATGGTATTAGCTGTTTTGGAACACCTTACATTCATATAGAGGTGGGACATTATTATCTTGAGACACGAAGCAAAGTTTTATACTCAAATCTTTCAGGACTTTAAAAAACTGTTTAGGTTTTTTTTTCTCTTCTGATAGTAAAGTGAATCAGACTGACCACCAAAAACATGTCACTTCACTCCTTCCTGCTCTGGTAAGGTATATTTTATGACTCTCTTTTTCACCAAATATTTCTGTAGATGAGATTCTGCAGATGTATTGTTTCTGATGTGACCAGTCTATAGTTTGGCTTAAATTACTGATTAATTTTTTGCTTATATTGCAGTGTGTCTTTATCCAATTGTTATTTATCCACTAAAGTTGAGCTCTTAGGGACCTAACTTCCCACTCTTTTTCCTGGAAAGACAGTCTAGAGTTCTTATTTTTGCCACTGAGTAGTTATGCAAAATTACTCCTGACTGTTGGTTTTGCCTAGGCTGTGCTTAAAAGAGTAAGCATTGCTCAGTTCCCAACATAGGAAGTTTAACTGCCTACACAAGCAGTAATTCCTGTGTGAATTCTGAGGCTTCCGTAACAGCTAGGAAGGAAACACTGGTGCATAAAATAGGTAGGGACCTACCTCATCATCTCAAGGAATATAGTTAGAGATTGAAGAATTCACTAGTACAATGTATGTTCCTTCCAGGAAAACTCTGCCTCTAGTTCATAAAGCTTAAGTCTTTTACTGAGCATGTACCGTGCTTTAAAAATGTAATTATCAAATGTTGTTTCTGTTTGAGTATGGCTGAAATGGTTCCCTGGTCTATCAGCTAGTGCTGTTGTGTTTACCCATATTCCAGTACAGATTATATATACACTATTGCATACTCTTGCACATTGATACAGAAGAATACTGACTGTATGTACCCTACTCTTGACAGTCTGTGAGTAGGCAGGTGCTTACTTGGACGGTATTTTCCCTGAGGTTCATCTTTATGGTTATTTGTCTGAAGTTGTAGCTTTATTTCCATATTTCAGAGAATCTTTTACTTCTACTGCTCATGCTGACTAGTGTAGCTAATTGGAATTCCTATTTGTGAGGGGCATATATTCCCCCCCCCCCCCCCAAAAAAATTATTTTCTGTCCCTCCGTTCATTAATCTGTTATGTCAACTTAGTGTTTTCAGCTATGAACTCAAAAACCCTAAGTCTTCTGCAGTAAGCAGTACTTTTTGAAAATGAATCTACCTCACCAATATACTTGAACATAATTTCTTAATAAAAATAAAAGCTTTTTAATTATTATATGTCCTTATGGGTAACAGAGGCTTTAATCATTAAACCCAGGAACAGATAGTGGTCAGCTCTCTGGTCTAAGTGTGTAGTTTATAATTATCACCAATAGAAGTTTGTAGTATTGTAAGATTGAGCAGTTGAATGCAGAGGTAGTTTAGTCCATGTTCTATCTACAAAGTAGAGGCAGGTGGAAATGTGGTAAATTGTGTGTACATGCACTAATCATAGCATTCAGTTTGTTTTCTTCAGCTTAAAATGCTGCTTGGTTATGGATATATTTTGAAATAAATGGAAAGGATGCAGATAATCCATCTCCATAGATCTGAGCAAGGTCTAAATTAAAATGTTACCCACTCAGTTAATCATCCTTTATCATTTGACTTGGGGCTCAACTGCATCCAGTTATAAAAGCTAAGGAGTAGGAGCAGAAAGAGGGAAGGGGGAGAAATGTTTTCAGATGAGTTGTCATGTTGATTTCCTTGTAATACAGTAACTTTTGCATTTTTTTAACTGTAAAGATAGTTTATTTTTAAACCAATTAATTTGAAAGTCAACATACACTATTTCATTATAAAACCCTAGGTATTGCAACTCATATTTTTTGAGACGGGTAACATTCAGCATTTAGATGAAAAAAGTAAGTTACCTGTTTATAACAAACTATATTAACAAATGTTGGGTTTGTTGAGGCAATTTCAAGTACCAGAGATTTTACAGCTGTTTTGATAAACACAATAGAATTATGATTTATGTATTATGCAAATAATTATAAAGACTTCTGAAGCTTTGATAGTTTTAGATATAATGAGCCTGAATTCTCCAAATGATCAACATCTAAAGACAATTCTGTTGTATGATGCAGTTTTATTTATTTTGCTTATGTTCTTTGAAGAGTTCTTTGATTATTTTAAGACCTTTCCTTCTACAATTCCTAGTTTAGTGCTAACTTTTATTTTCTTCTGAAACTTAGAGATTTTTTACATTTTTTTTTAAAGTTTGTGTTCTTATGTGTGGTGTTTGTAAGAATATTAGTGCTCATTTAGAAAAAAATTTTTTTTTTCCTTTCTGTCATTTGTGGCAAAGCTTTAAAAAAAATAAACCTAGAAAAGCCTACAAAAGTCTAGGAAACAAAGTTACTTTGTAAAACTCAGTTTTGAGCACTGCAGCTAAAATTATTGGTAGTATAATTAGTAGTAATAATTGGTAGTATAATTGTTTTTATTTTCCTTTGATTAAAAGGAACTAGATAGCACAAGACACCAGATACGTACTGAAGCCCTTGAACTGCTTTAAGGCTTGCTAATTCTCTGTGAAGAACTAACAGTTGTTTGGGTTTAAGTGAATCCACTGGGTCCCACTGTTACATAGATAATAGGTTGCAGTGGTCTTTGTGCTACTTCTGGTAGGGATTCCTTAGAGAACCCCTATTTCCAGGTTGGCTGTCACTCTGCAGTGTACTTACCACAGGAACTGAGTTGATGTGTAACTTTAGATCACTAAGCCATTGAATGAAAAAATCTAATGTCATGTATTTCAGCTCAAAATAGTACTTCTTGTGAACATGTAATGAATTCCAAGCTTTGCTCTTAAGGAAAGACAAACACGTAGTACAAGTTGAAGAATGTCTTCTAACATCTGTGAGATACGCAGGTTGGTTTATCACTAGCCTAAGCAAGTAAAACTCACTGAGAATGAATCTGATTAGTTTAGGTGCAGACTATACTAGTATAATCACAGAGGGTTTTTTCACTTGAATTATTAGATGAGTTAATCTGTGCTGGTTTGCAGCATGTAATCTCTCCAGACTGAGCCAGTGGCAATTAGTGGCAACAAAGAATATCAGGATCTCTAAGGGCAAGGGATCTCTCTGGTACTCAAGTACAATGGTTTTGTGAACCCTGTTTTAAGGTACCTTATTATGTTCACATATTTTATAATTTATTTATTTTATAACAGACAAATGATTCTAGAACATTAAGACACTTTTGAAATTTCAAAACATTTATTTGGATCTAAGATTCGGGGGGGGGGGGAACAAGAAACAAACAAACAAAAATCCTGAGGTTCAAAATAAAGCTTTTGCTTTTCAGTCACATTCTAAAGTTCTGTAGAGGCTCAACATAGTGAAAACAAACCACTAAACATCCCATAGTAAAAAACCTCCTGTCTCTGTTTTCTGAATTTGGACAATGTCTCAGTTTTCTCTCTGTTTTTAATGCTCTAAATTGGGTTAAGGTAACCAGATCAAATCTTTGGTTGAGCTGAGCAGTTTATCTCTATTGTGACAATACGGGAAGAGTGTAAATGATGATATTCTGAGTGCCTTACTCCCAGACTCAGGATTCACATACCATGGGGACTATAGTATTAATATGGATTCCTGGGGAGTAGTAGTTGACACTTTACTGGATTCCAATAGCATTTGAGCATACCATATGAGCAAGGAGAGAATTTTTAAAGGCTGCACTCTTTATTTTTCAGTCACAGGAGTTACAAGATATAATGAACCATTTATCTTTGAAGTGGAATATATTCTTACAATGAAGAATCCCTCTACTGAGGAAATACTTATGTTTGCTGTAGTTATACTAGGTATCCAGTATCTTGAAAGGTGATTTTTTTTTAGCTGTGGTTGCTCAAATGCCTTGAACATCTCTTCCTGTGCTTGCATCTAAAACTCAGTCAGCACAACTTCATTTGTCTTCACTGGTGACATTTAGCAGCAACTTTCTGGTATAGTTGTCTAACTTGTGTCTTGTGCATAATCAAAATTCAGAAAGTACTTTTTATTAATTCAACTGAAGATTTCAGTAAAGGTTGAGCTAGAAATTTCTCTCTGAACATACTGCACAAATCCCACTTTCATATTCTAAACTGCTTGGAATATCTTCCATCCTACTTCGTTGCTCAGAAAGGGGCTTTATTGCTTGTATTGTTTCTTGAAATATCCTGTTATCTCACACAAAATAAGTTAATTGATCTTTTTAAAACTATGAAGAGCAAAAATTCTTGTTTCAGTATCAAGCTTCATCCTACGTACGTGATCAAATTTAACTGATTTTTTTTTTTTGGTACTTCAGGTTCATAATTAAAAAAAAAAAACAACAAACAAAGGCAGTGTTTCATCAGATAACCCCTTAAGGGTATGTTGGTTTTTTTTCCCTTAGGCACATCCTATTTGCTATGTTAGAAACTGCAATTAATTTTTTTTTTCCTTTTTAAAAGGATTATAGCATACTAGTGCATATAAATCAAGAAGTGTTTAAAACTTGAGTTTGTGATACAAAAATGTTAATGGCACAGTTTGTTAATGCTGAGGTTTCTGGTTTAGTAGAAAGTGGAAAGAATCATTGTCTGAAACTTACCCTGAATTTGACCCATAGTCAATCTTGACAAACATTTCATTCTCTGAAAAAGGCTTATCATTTTCTGTCTACTGTAAATAAAAATAGAAGTGTAAGAATTGTTAGTTTCATGGAAGCAGAGGTTTACTATCTAATGATGTGTTAACTGGTTGCACAAAAGGAAAATCTGACCAACATTGCTGTGGAATATTTAAGGCAGTCTTACTTTTCCTAGATTACATCGTCTGTGGAATATATGCTTGCTTTGGCAACTAAGATAACCACCTGAAGATCACAAGCATTTGCAACAGATGTAGTAAATTTATTTTCTATCTTTGTTTATTATCAGTTTGGTTAAACTGCTGTCTGCTTCTTGAACTATAAGAGCATTTATTCTCACCCCTCCACATCTCAAAACAATTGTCTTAGAATGTTTAACATTAAATAATGGGACAGAGGTATTAATGTTTTGGAAAATCAGGAGCGCTGCTTCAGTTTTTAGTAGGTTCTGTTTGTTTATTTCCTTCTTTTTGCTGCATAGGTCATGAACTTTATTATTGATTATCTGGACTTGCTTGGCTGAGTACTACTTAAAGGAAATGAGGAATTGTTTTGCTGTCAACAACAGTCACTCTGCTTTTTGTCAGGCCTTGTCTGCCCTCTTGCTAGCCCTTACAAAATGAGAGTCCATTAAGGCTGTTGTTGGGATACCAATCGTTCAGGGTTTTCCAGGGCACTGAACATTGCATACAACTTGATAGCACAGCAAATGCCAAAGTAACTTCTGTTTGTTTTCTGTCAGTGCTCCAGTAATCCAACCTGAACAATAACGGCATTGCAACATAACTGATGTTTAAAGGACCTCTGGAGACTATTTCATCCAATCCACCCTGCTCAAAGCAGGTTGAGCTAAAGCAGGTTGCTCAGAACCACATCCAGACAAATTTTGAGCATCTGCAAGGCTGGAGACTACACAACTTCTCAGGGCATCCTCCTCCTCCATCCTTTCACTCACAGTAAAGTTTTGTTATGTTAAAGTAGAATTTCCTGTGCTTTAATTTGTTTCAGTTTATCGTTCTTTCACTGGATACCACTGAGAACACAAGTGGAAGGGAGACTGAGATGTCTTGCAGACTCTGCTTTGACTAACTATATTCTCTGCAACTATATACTTAGCCAGGTTAATCTTGTTATTTTTCAAAAACATGTTACATTTATTTATTATAATGGTAATTTTAAAAAGCTATCTTTAAAGTCTTAAGTACTTCCTGTGCAGTGCTTTCTGTCTTTTAGACTCAACTGATCATTTTATCCCAGTGATGCACTCTTCATCTTCATGATGAAACACCTGCTTAAATGTGGCCATCTTCAGTTTTTATGAAGAGCAATGCCTGTGCTGTAATGCAGATGAATTCTTTCATTTGCCATCATAGTCAAGAAAATTACTGCACTTTCTAGTGTGGAGTCTAGGATATAGATACTTTTGCATGTCATGAATCTTTTTTTTCATAGTAGGGTCCTTAATTGTAGAATTCTTTAGTTAGAAAAACTGCAATGCTCATGTCTAGCTACCTATGCACACACTATGTCAAGTAAGCTTTTATGCAAGTTTTGGCTGAATCCTGTAGCCTTCAACCTTCAATGTGGAAGAGAGAATTTTCATCCAAATAAATTAAGGTGGAAATGAAAATTTATTTGTAAGCTTACAATTTTCTACAGTAATGAGTACACTGAAGCCAACAGATACTATAGGTGATGTCACAGTTTAGGGTCAGGGTGGCCCCTTAGACCATTAACAG
Source organism: Megaceryle torquata (assembly GCA_024611175.1). NCBI lineage: Eukaryota > Metazoa > Chordata > Aves > Coraciiformes > Cerylidae > Megaceryle > Megaceryle torquata. The sequence continues at coordinate 28,464 of JANIJG010010634.1, read as the reverse complement.
ACGCTCTCTGTTAACCCCCTCCCTCCCCAAAGGGGAAGAGAAGGGGAATAAGGGAGAGAGACTCAGTGATTAGAAAAGGGAACTAGAACAGCTTGAATGAAAATAATAATCATAAAAATAGACTATGTACAAATATATACAAACCCAGTATCAAACCCAACCCCCCTGATGGTAATTCCATCACCGTCACCACTGATGCTGTGGAGCAGGCACCAGTTGAGTCCCAGACTGGGACCCGCAGCAGACGGGAGCTGTGTTCAGGAGCTGGATTCTGGTACCGGGTTCAGGAACACACCGATTGGGATCGAAGGCAGAACAGAGTCCTCCTTGGATGCTCTGAGGAAGGAACTGAAAGGGGACCTGAGTAAAGCTGGCAAAGGGGTCCAAGAGGGAAGAGGACCCCAGGAGCCCCCAGAAAGAGGGCAAGTGAGTAAGCAAGCAAGCTATAGACCCTCCAGATCCCTCTGCTTTATACCAAATATGCCATATCTGGGCTGGAATACCTCGTTGGTCAGTTTAGGGTCGCCTGCCCTGTCTGCTCCTCCCTGCAGGTGCCTTTCACTTTCCTGCACCCCCCAGTGTGGTACACAAGATCCAGCAGTGGCCTTGGTCTGCACACCACTCCTTGGTA
>JANIJG010010634.1:0-27733 GCA_024611175.1 Megaceryle torquata | reverse complement strand
TAACTTCAGACAGTGCTGTTAGTTAGAAGAACTGAGCTGAAAAGTAAAATCACTGAACAGAATTAGTTCTGTTCTCATTCAAACTAGGACAGGTGACTAATCTGTATCTGTGTGCAGTATGTGTTCCTTTCAGTATGTTGCTAACATGTAAGTGGCTTTGGCATATTAGGAACCAAGAGTAGAATAAAAGCCTCAGTAGAATACAAAATGCTATTAAGAGAGTTCCTTTCAAAATTGAAAACCATCACTTAGTTAACTGATTTCATATTGTTTTAGCAAGAATATTAGATATATTTGCTTATGATAGAGCTTGTAGGCAGTTGCATTCTTTTCTAGTGACTCTCAAGATAGAGACTGTAAATTTCATATTGTACTTTTTGATATTACACACTGTATAAAAAAAATAACAACAACCAAAACTTAAAAACAAACAGAAACCTTGTATCACCACAGGAAACCTTAGAGATGGACCTAGCAGATAATAAAATGGTTGTGCTGGTGTATTGATCTATTTTGCTGTTTGGTGCAAATGAATGCTGTATATCATATCCAGTAACTAAGTAAAGAGAATTAAGATTTTAAAATGTATGAAAGCTGAAAAATAAAAGGCAATTTGGCCTTCTGAAAAATGCAGTCCACTTCATCTTCTCTTATTCATACCAACTTGGTTGGATTTCTCACATTATTGCTAAGGCAATCGCACATAGAAATACACCCAGTTTTTCAGACGTGGGTGGTGTTTTCAGGATCAGGAGAAGTGGAGTTGCTGCTATGCCAGTGACTACCTGCTGTGAAACCTGGCATGCATTTGCCTTCATTCTTGGAACAGCTTCTGTAAAAGCTGTGCTTCTGAGAATGGCAGGAATGAGCTGCTCAGCCAGGAATGCTGATTTGCCCAGCGTAGCGATATACTCCCTAGAAAAGCTACCTTTGTGTTTAAAGGATGCAGATTAACACAGTTAAGAATTTTTAGTAAGCTATCTAATACCAGTTATCAGTTACTCACTTAAATATTTATCCCATGAAAATGCAACATACTTTGCATAGTCAAAATGTAGTAGTGAAAAGAAGCTGGTGTGTCAAAAGATAGGACATGATTATGGACCTTTTTGACCTACACAGTTGAATTTCAGTCCTGTAAAGTTGTGGGTATTTCTCTATACATACTGACTTTCCTCAATTCATGTTACATTCACTAGGTATAAGGGATACTTGTCTTAACTTGATCATCCAAATAGGCTGATGCTATGCAAGGCTAAATAGGCAGTATCTGCGTTCGTAAGTGTCATCATTGAGCATAAACAAACACAGATTTTAGTGCACTTAATATTTGCATCTCTGTGTTCTGAAATATGTATATTAATTTTTTAAGTTTTGAATGGTAGCATGTAATTCTGTGGTAGCAATTACTAAAAGCCTTCAGGATTGCTTAATTTTTCTCTGTGTGTCTGAGCACTGAAAGCTTGCTGATGGCTGCAGCTTGTTTGTAAATGTACCTCAGAGATGAGATCAGCTTAGAAACAGCAGCTATGGTTGACTCAGAAATGCTTCATAATAAAGTTACTCAAATATTTGTGTGATTGGAGGGGAGTCAGGATGATGCATCTCGACTGAAGAAGATGCTAAACACCTTCTGTGTCCGTATTCTGGTTTATGATGACAAGCCATAGACAGAGGATGGCCATAGCCATAACTTACAGTGATTGCTGGTTAGAGCTGACTGTCATAAACTATGACTTCAGTAATCCAATTACATGAATGGAGGTAAGAATCCAGGGCAGTTTTCAGATGAGGAAAGGCTTTTCCAATTTTTATAGCTTTTGCCTCAAATTTATTAATGAAAAATCATAAATAGACATAATTGTGACGTCAGTAATCATATTACTGGGAATCCTATTGCCTCAAATGAGGTAGAAGGTGTTAAATTATAGTTCAAATTCTCAGTAACTTTTTAAAGCTAAACATATTTGTCTGCTGCTAAGACTTGGGTCTTACCTCTTGAGAGAAGAGCAATAAAATGGGTTAATTGCTTTAAAAAGAATAATTAAATTCAGAGCTGAAGTTTAATGCTCATTTTCAGCTCATACTGAGTGTACAGGCTCTCCCAAAAATGAGGTGGTGATTCATTATGCAGCAGGTAAGTGATGAAAAATACAAGTCTAGATTCAGTCATTGATTTAAAGTTATTAAATGAGTATGTTTTTGTGATGTTTCAGTGCATCGTCGTTGTTTTATTAATATATTTAGACTGAGTTCTTTCAGATAGTCTAATATATTCATACACTACAGAGTGCAATGGCTTCCCTTTTTACAACAAAAAAATACAAAATTGTTATACAGATTAAATACTGTCCCTATTTATATTTGTTCTTGAGCTATGAGTATGAGGGAGTCAGTTTTTTTTCTTGGAATAGAGAATGCCTGTCATTCATCTAATGGCCAGGCCAAGCCTGGACCTTGACAGATCTTAAATTAATTGACATATATATATTCATGTTTTTCCATCAATGACCTGGATGAAGGGATAGAGTGTACCCTGAGCAAGTTTGCCGATGACACACCACAAGGCTGTGCTGCTAGTCATCATGACCTGAACAGGATGGAGAGTTGGGCAGAGAGAAACCTTACAAAATTCAACAAGGGCAAATGTAGAATACTGCACCTAGGGTGGAATAATACCATCAGTACAGGTTAGGGATTAACCTGCTGGAAAACATCTCTGAGGAAAAAGACCTGGGAGTTCTAGTGGACAACAGGATGACCACAAGACAGCAATGTGCCCTTGTGGTCAAGAAGGTCAGTGGGCATCAAGAAGAGAGTGGCAAGTATGTCGAGGGATGTTCTCTTCCCCCTTTATTCTGCCCTGGTGTGGCTGCATCTGGAGTACTGTGTCCAGTTCTGGGCTCCCTGGTTCAAGCAGGACAGGGAACTGCTGGAGAGGATACAGCAAAGGGTTAGGAAGATGACTAGGGGACTAGAATGCCTGTTTTATGAGGAAAGACTGAGGGACTTGAGTCATCTTAGTCTGGAGAAGACTGAGAGGGGAATGTTATCAATGTTTGTAAATATTTAAAGGGCGGGTGTCAGGAGAATGGGGCCAGTCTTTTTTTTCAGTGGTGTCCAGTGACAGTACAAAAGGTAACGGACACAAAGTTGTACATAGGAAGTTCCATCCAACCATGAGGAGGGAATTCCTTACTTTGAGGGTTATGGAGCACGGGAACAGGCTGTTCAGAGAGGTGGTGGAGTCTCTGTCTCCGGAGACATTCAAACACTGTCTGGATGCATTCCTGTGTGACCTTCTCTGGCAGGAGGGTTTGGACTAGGCGATCTCTAGAGGTCTATTCTGTGATGTATTTAACTGCAATAATACCTAGGCCAACCCTACTACTTTAAAACGTACTTCTTGTAACACACCATTGAGAAAAAGGATAAATGCTTGCACTGGCTAAGGACAGTGATTTTGTAAAAATAGGAGCTGGGATGATGTTTGACCTCTAGGATGTTTTCTGTGATCATGCAAATCTGTTTGAATTTAACTGTAGCTTTCAATCTCTTTACAGCATAAGACCTACCACTTTAAAAAATAAATGTACTGGGGAAATGTGGTGGAAATGATGCAGCATAAAAATGGAATCTTCCAGTATTACTTTTACAAGTATTTTTTATAACTTCCACCTGTACAACATTATGAATGCTAGGTACCCAGTGAATGCTTCTCATCATATTAATAAGCCATATTTTTTTTAATGGAACTGTAACTATTTAAATTGTGTAGGTAACAATATTTAAGAAAATTAAATTATCTGTTTGGGAAAAGGCAAAGTAAAGTATGTTTTAGGATTGCATCTGCATTCAGTTATGCCACAGCTTTTTATAGCTTGACTAGTGCGAATGATCTCATTCTCTTAACCTGATGATAATAATAATGGAATCCCTTGATTACCTTGAATGGCAGCTCATAATTGATATGGTGGTTAAAATTAACAGCAGTGCAAGAAGTTGCCACCCTGTGCTTTGTACTACTTAATACAACAAAACAGCTAGAATAGGAAGATAATGTGATTTTAAAAAGCATTAACAATCACTAGAGTGTCATAATAAAACTGTGAACAACTTTAGAAAAAAAATCTGCACTCTGTTTTTCTGAACTCTTAAAAATGAGACAGATCCAATACTGACAGCATGACCAAAAATACCATGAGTATTTTGACTTCTCCGCACAAACCATATATAGTGCAGGCAAAAGAAGCACTACTGCTTTCAAGGATAACAGAGCTCCCCTGAGGGGGGGAAAGGCTGGACTAATTTATTTATAAAGGGAAACTTCAGAATTGATACGCTGAAATCTGGATAACTCCTTTAAAGCAGGTAAATGGCTTCAGAGATTTTAGGAGTACTCTCTTTGGCTGACTATTGTTAGCTTAGTTTATGTTGACATAGGTGGGGAAAGGTTACTGTGCTGTTACCAGTTCTTCAGGTTGACTGCTACTCTGAAGTCTGTCCAGTCCTGTTTTGTGCCCTGCCCCAACCAAAACAACCCAACAGGCAATACCTGTTAAATTGGTAAGATATCTAGCTACATTTATGTATTTGCTGCAAGCTTTGAGATGCTAAAAATGTGAGAATATAACTGTATAAACAGTTTATTAGGATGGAAACAAATTCTTGTTAAAACAGATGAGGCACTATGAGAAGATTTTGTTATGGCTAAGCTTATTTTTAAAGTAATTTTCTGCACTTGAATTTACTTATTACCATCAATTCACTATAAGATGATGCCATGAAGGAGAGCAGAGACTCTTCAGTAGCTTCTAATACCTGGCAGACGGGATTTTAACTGTATCATCAACTATTCAGCTATAGTCTGAGCATGCTTACAGTGATATGTAAATCAGCATGAAATTATGAAAGGCATATATGATGGTACTCTTTTATAGTAACTGGAAGACTTACAGGTGAGTGTAAAAAGAGACTGATTTGTCTTGCTGAAATGGTGCTAAGAGGAATTTTGTGCGAGGTTAGCAGTAAACATCAATTTATGCAATTCTGAAGTGTATGAAATTTAAAGTGTGAAAACGAGTGCAAGGCTTTTGCAGAAATTCAGAATAGGTCCTTCTGAGTTGAGCACAACAAACACTGACTTCTCATCATATTTTTCAATACATTGATCTAGCTACTTACCCAGTAAGGGCTCCTACCTACCACTTAACCAACTGTTAGTGCTAATTCTGGCATCCCCTGTAGGTGGGAGCCCTAGCAGTAGAAGTGGCTGAGCTGTTTTTCTGTTCTCTTCTAAAGTATGCTCTTAGCAAACCAGTCTTTCAACAGACTGTATATAAATTAAGCTGATGAGTCTCAGAAATCTACATATCACTTCATTTATAGACCTTCAATGAATGCTAAATCATTGACAAAGTGTGAAATTGTAACTTTTCATCTAAAAAACTGGGACTCTGCTCATTTGTTTGGAATGTACAATATGTGATTACATAACTTGCTAAACAGGTGACATCATTGATGACCAATCAAAAAACCTACACTTCTGACTATGATTTCTATTTCTATTAATCCAAATATCAAATATGAGACAATATATTTGGCTTAGCATGTTTATAGTAGTATTAACAACATAAACTGCCTTAGTGTTTTTGCATACTCTGATCCTGGCAGCAAAAGTGCTATAAAGGTTTGAAACTGTGTTCTGACTACAGAACAATTTAAAGAGAAAAAGGTAGGAAAAACCTTTAAAGTAGCTATTCACTAGAGTCTGAGTGCTTGAGCAGTGTCATCTTTTGATTCAGCTGATGTAATGGGGACAGGTTCCTTAGGATGTGGCTAGTAATGAATGGGTGCTTAAACAGCTAGTATTCTAAAAGAATATCAGTGTGGGACAAGCTACAGCAAGTGGTAAGAAAATAAACTGTTCAGTAGAACTAGCTCTTCAAAAGCTTGTAATTTTATTTGACAGACTTTGGCTTCCTTGAAAATTCCCTATGTTTATCACTGAATTTCATGCTGCTATCATTTAACCTTCTAAACACTAGAGCTTTCCATTTGTTCAAGGACCACAGTAACATATTTAGAGTTCTTTACAAGGAGGACATACATTATCACTCAAACTTTATTCCCTCATTGTAGAATGTCTGTTGGAGTCCTTAAGCCAAAAAAAAAACCCCGCGTCTCTGAATATTTTCTATCTCTCACTGGAAGTGCTAGAAGGGGAGGTAGGTGCTATGCATCTAACAAGTTTTTTGACTCTCAGCAGTGTTCTCAAAGTGTATACATTACTGCAGTGTAAATGTTCAACTTCTCAAAGCAGACGCTTACAAGCAGGTTTGGTCACTGAGGTCCTGCTGATGGAACCTAGGGCACCATCTTTTTATTGGTAGTATATGAAAGAGTAGAGATGGAATGGCTATATTCATGATACATATATTTTGTGCTATATATGCTAGCTGTTCCTACTAAGGAAATAAGGGGCAAAGAGCTCCTGTTAGGAAATACAGTGATTTCCCTGGCCCTCATATGAGTGCATTTGAGACAAAAAGCTTTATCTCTTGCCAACAGAATTTATCTTCAACTTAATCTCATTGTTTGGTATGTGATCCTTCTTTTACCTGTCCTATATGATAGGATATGTCTAATCTATAGACAGTGAACCATTTTGATGTGTCTTTATCCATAACAATTTACATGCTTCAGGCTAGTAGTGAATGAGTCCTGATAATGGTAGTTCAATAGTGTAGAGGATCCTCTGGCAAAATGCTTTCAAATGCCTCATAGTCAGCTGTCTTATAAACTTAGATTTTCAATTACTGCACCAAACATAAGTGCAAGTTCTCAGCATTTTGAAAATTATCCTGTATCAGTATGGAACAATAGACCAAGTTTTATTTGGAGCCCGGGAATACATCTACACACTAGTATTCCTTTGAAAGGTGTGAATTGTCCAGAATCAGAGTAACAGCTCTGTTCAGAGTTGTTATCAGTAATTCAGTTGTAGCTGCTAATTACAATTAAAAGTTTTTATCATGAGCTATGAAAGTTCACACAGTTCCTGTGTTTGAACAAAGGTCCCCCTTATAGTACTCCTGGAATACAAATCCTGCTGTCTTATGAAAACACCTACAATGCATAAGTTCTTGACCTTTATTTTAATACACACATCCGATGCAACTGTCATCATAACTCCTGTCTCTATCACTTCATCTATTTCTGTAACTAGCTTTCATTAGTGAAGTATATAAAGTGTAAAGCAAAATATAAAGACTGGAGAGGAATCATGAAAATCATGGCGTCTTCTGCATCACTTAATTTTTCACACATATGATTTTATAGTGTGACATTATGTTCATCTGTTCATTTACTAACTGTAGCTACTTATTTTGAAAAGAAATGTCTGTGCAGTAGTAAAAAAGACTTGTTGTTTAAAATTTAGGTATGTGATTACTCAAGGTTGTCCTGAGGTTTCTTGTCATTTCAAAAAATAATTTTATTATTATTATTCATTGTCATATTAAATCCCTTAAGGGATTTAATGAAAAATTTTGGAAAACAAAGAAACTAAAATAAAGCCCATACCAAGCCTGTCTGATTATTTAACAACATGCCCTTTAAGCCTTTGCTGCTTTAAATTTTTATTCCAGTAGGAAGACTTAAATTAAGGACCTGATGGCAGTGCACAGTTTTCAAATTATTTTTTTTTCCCCTCAAATTTCTACTTTCTACCTAAATTCTGAATCTGAAAGAGGGAATTTTTCAGCTACCTCTGAATTTTACATCTACCTCCCACAGGCTGTTAGAAGATGTTTTTCTCATAAGGAAAAACAAAAAAAAAATCACCATACTATCACTTTTAAGATTCTTCTCTGTGCTGTGAATCATGCTTTTCACATTCTTTTCCTCTTAGTAAAAATGAATACTTTTCCTTTCACTAATAATTAAAAAACAAACAAAAAAAAATCATCTACATATCCTTTGGGAACTCCATTGTTACAATCAGAACAAAAACCTTAAGTGTACCTCAAGGTATACCTCAAATATTTGTTAAAAATAAATTCTATTAGTAATTAGCTGTAAGTGAACTTGTAGTGCAGAAGCATTGAAAATAATTGGCTGTGGAATATTTCATTACAAACTACAAAAACATAGAGAACAGTGGATGAAATGGAAACTTTTTTCTGTTTTCTTACCCACCATTTATTTTCTTGATACCACAGTTCTTAAAAGTAAATTGTCATACAAGAAACTGTGTAAATGGGCAACTGAGACTTGCTTTTATTCAAAGCCAGTGAGTTGTTCCATTTTGCTTGAATTTTTTTTTCATATATATTTGCATTTGTCATCCTTCATAGCGCTAATTATGAAGTCTCACTTTTCCATCTGTGTATTAGTTTATTCTCGTTGGGAACACCAGATGTTGGGGGAAAGTTCAACTTCCACTGGTATCTTTTTATTGTGACAAAGCCATGGCCACTCTGTACCAATAAGGTTACAGAATGTTTTGTAATAGCAGAAGAGTGGTTTAGTTTTTCTAAACTCTTATAGCTTGTTTCATGTGGTTGTAACTAGATCTTTTAATCTGCAAATAAGTTCTGGATGAATTCAGAGAAATAAGATGAGCTTATAGGCCTTGTGTCAGCATCGCTGTTCTGTAAATGCACAAAAATCATATGAAGTAGCCTGGCTCAGAACAATTTGATAGAACAGCATTTAATAAGTGGAAAGAAATTAATAAATCCTGGTAGAACAGCTGCATCCTGAATGCTAGCCTGCTTTCTTCAGAAGTGGCTCTGGCTGTGGTCCCCAACCTTTAAGGCTTCCCTGGCATAACAGTAAATGGTCTGGAACCATCCAGTTGTGGTTCAAGTCCTAAATCTGCAATACGTCTGACTTTTATCTTGGTAATTGCTTGTGCCTTTGCAATGAAAAAGTGGCATTGTGATGGAGTACTGTCACATGTGCTTTGTGGCAGCCATTAACAGAAGAGTCAGTATTTGGGTTTGCACTCTGCTGCCAAATTCAAGGTGAACAGTGACTGTACAATGTCTTTCTCCTTCTCCCTTCTGGAATGCTAAGAAAGAGTGGGTAAAATAAGTGGTTCCTCTTTTCTATGCATGGGAAAAGGACTTGTATAAGTTAGAGGTGGAAAGAGACAATACGCCCTATGTTTTTCTTCTGTCTCCTTGAATTTAGATTAAGAATCTGGTAGATTGAGGATTTGCACGTTGGAGTAGGAACTGGGAGTGCAGCCTATAATTAACTGTGTAAAGGCAAACTGGCTATGTACTCCTAACTGGGAAACTGAGTTCTGTTTCAGTTTGCACTCATACTGAAAATACTATAGTACTATCTTCTCACACTTTTTCAAAACTTTAAGCCCTTGTTTCATTTAGATGCTTGAACATTTCTTCAGTTTTAACCTTGGTTGATGAGGGGGAAAACCAAACAAACAAAAAAGAAAGACCACAAAAAAAGAAAGAAAAAAACAAATGAAACACCACAACCCTGGTACTCATAAAAGTGATAGAGTATTCAGAGTTTCTCTATTTAAAAAAGTAAACCACTGGGAGAAGGAGGAAGAGAAGTCATCAAGCTTTCTGATAATTCAATAAATAATTAAAAGGGTGGAAAACATTTTGAATTCTCCTATAGAATAAAATGTAATGAGATTTCTCCTGTCTGTTTCTTACTTACTTAAGTCATGTGGAATATAAATTAAGGTTTATTTACTGTATATCGGAGTTTTCAGGTGTGATGTTTAAATGCAAAGAACTGCCACTGGAAGCAGTGATGGTTTTAGGGGCAAACACCTGGGGCTGTTGATTAAGACCTTGTCCAGAATGGAGAGTTCTGCTGACTAAAAGAGGTAATAGTGCTAGTGATGTATCTTGCCACGTAGACTGATGGACAGACATGAGGCTGGCAGTAGTATAATGTCAGATTGCAGGGACTTTCTGAGGAGGTGGACAGAAAAGTGGTGAAAGATGCAGGAAGATGAGATTTCTCAGTGTGGCAGTTATTGACCCATAAGATGATTTGGGGTAAATTGTCTATGCTTGCTCACCTGCCTCGAAACTGGCAGTATTTGTTGTCTTTGAAGTGCTTCTCCATTGTGCTAACATCATTAAAATTTTTTTCAGCTTCAGCTATTTTGAAGTTAATGAAAATCTCTAGCTCTAGAAATCTTGAGCTGTATTAATACTAGCTAACTACAAAAAAATAGGCTGAATGAATGTTAAAATTGAGTCCCAGACACTGACAGCTAATCTGAAAATTATATCTTAAGGTATAAGTATGTTGTAGATACAGTCACATAGCATATATTTTCACATCTAGTGAAACCCTTAAGAAATAAATTACCAAGTTACAAGTCAGGCATATTGCAGATTTAGGACTTGAACCACAATTGTACAGTTCCAGACCATTTACTGTTATGCCAGGAAAGCCTTAAAGGATTGGTAAATTAAGGTACTGCTAAGTTTAGCCTGGCTCTGGTAAATTGCATACTTAAGAGTTGGCTTTGCAATTTAAGAAATGTTATAGAAACCTTATACCTTCACCCCAATTGTCCTCTCTTTCAATTAAATTTGAAGACAAGCTTTTCTTTCGTTTTTGCCAGGGACATCTTTCTCATCCTGAATGAAAGAGACACTATTCAGTAAAGATATCAAGATCTTAATCTTCCTTGTTCTGTTTTGTGACACCCCATGAAGAGGAGATGTATTATCCTTCTCCTTGTTCAGATACATTCAATAGAAACCAGATAACTCCTTGCCTATTTCATATTTTTATGGGTACAGTTACAGGCCTGTCACAAGACAGTAGCAAACTGATCTATAGTCAGAGCCAGAAAAAATTGTTAACTTTTCTGCCTTTTAAGCTTTAACATTGTTACACTGGAATTAAAAAGAGTTACTCTACTTAATAAGCATGAGAGTGCTCCAGCTTCCAAAAATCAATAAAAATACTGCAGCCAAAAGTGGTCAGTTATAAATTAAAATTAGCATAGTTGGGGGGTTTTTGTTTGGTTGGTTGGTTTTTTTTTTAATTTGAATGTTGCAGTTATTGAGACTTGCACTTTATTGAGATTTGCACTTAAAAATGCTTGTGGATTGATTCACAAATATCTTTGAGTCTCTTCTGAGAAGAACTAAGAAAAGATGTAGTGTTTCCTTTCAGGAGTATCATTTTGCAAACTGCTGCTTACTAACTTCTGCAAGAGTGAGAGCCAGAGTTCAGTGTGCTCTGTGAAGCTTGAACAGTGTAATTACGCAGTGTACTTGGGCAAGAAAGGAAGGAAAGCTGACAACTGTTATGCACCAGGGCTACTAGTCTGCATAATTATTTTTCTCCCTGTTTTGCTAGCCTGAAGTCTGACTAAAGAAAGCTGCCTTCATTATCTGGAGGGCCCAAGCCTTTCATTGTTTGGGGTTGGTTTTTTTTTCCCCTAACAAAATGTATTTTTAGAAATAGAACCCTGAAATGTTTGAGGAAACCAGAAGTTTTCCCCAGAACTGCTATTCTGGCATGAAACTTATGGCATTACTTAAAGAATTTCAAAGGATGGAAATGCCCAGATGACTCTTACAGTTTCCTGGACACACTACTTCTCAGCATCAAGAAGAGTGATGGTGTCAGGATTCTCTACTGCAGTCTATCAGTATCATTTGAGTACTGAATGTATGTGTAGGCACAAGCTGGAGCTGATAAAGTTTAAACTGACTGCTGCTTAAGGACCTAGCATAACTACAAATTAACTGTTTGAGGTCCAAAACAAAATTAAGTTCTTTGTGTAGTACCTTAATAACTGACTAGAAGACTGAAAAAAATAACCAACTTGTTTTGCAGGGACTGGAAAGTATGTGTCCAAAATTAAAGAGAAATCCAGCTTAATTTCTTATGCTATTTCATTTAAGATTTTTGTTAGAAGGAGCTCCCTTGTTAAATAGAGGTACATGGGCACATAGATGTTTTCCATTCTCATAGTTCTGAGATTAAAATTGAAGTCAATGCTATTTGAAATTGAGTGGCCTCATCCCTGTAAATTCCATTTACTGGAAAAGAATAAGTGGATCTCAGGGGTCAAATTCTAATTTCACTTAATGCACAGCAAACTTCTCAAGGAATATACTAAATTATTTTTTTTCCCCCTGGAATAATGACTATCCTGGTAACAGTTATAAAACAAGATGTGTCAGATATCAGTTTGGGTTTTTCAGCAACAATAATAATTATAATATGGTATGATAATTTAAATCTTTTAAAGGGGTGTTTCCCGAGATGCTGGCAAGCAAATTCCCAAATTTTTGAGGTACTGTAGTTTTTAAAAACACACCTTTTTTTTTCATTCATTTCCACATACCTTGACACAGGTGTCCTTTTTTATACTTTCTAGGTGCAGGTTTTGTTTAAAATGAGGTTCATTGTATAAAACAAAAACATGCCCTGTATGAAGGCTTTCTGACGGAGTTTAAAACTGAGTTGGAACTTTGTGATGTAGGTGCTTGCTTTCTTTTTTTATTTTTAGCTCTTCAAATGAAGGGAAGATCATGCTACCAGGTCACCTATTAGATACTTAAACAGTAGTCTTTACTGAAGATTTTTTCAGTGTTGCAGATATCTAGTGTTACACTATCTAATGTCTTACAATTTACCTATTTTTAAAAGACATCTGCTGTGCTGTGTTGTTCAACGTTGCCAAGTCTAATCGCTAGCCAAGGCCTGTTTGTCCTTTAGTTACTGATGGTTTCATGAGTGTGCTCCAGAGATGTGACAGATAATCAGCTGCCTCATGCACTTGGTAAAAGGTAACCCCGACCTTTCCTACAAATAATTAGTGTCAATTATACTCCACACCTACATCCTTTTCTCAACCGTTGGGGGGGAAAAAAAAATCCAACATTATGTTTTTCCTTATTTTGTTCTCATGACATAAGTAAAATTAGCAGCCCAGTGCCAGAATTTTCTACATAATTTGAGTACTGAATTATATCAACTGGGAAACTACTGTAGATTAAGGGTTTTGGGGTACTGTTAGGGTACTGTTTTCTAAAAGGAAAAAGTACTTGAAATAAATTCCAGATGAGGAACAAATCAGCTGAAGTGGTTTTAGGTAGATGTTGACTTTCCTTGTAGATTATTGGCATACCACTTAAAAGCTACAATAACACCAAACCAAGTATTTGAAAATAGTATACTGAACTTATTTCACATTATAGACATTAACTGGGTAGCTCTGAAGTTCCTAAGAGTGTTGTTAACACCATTCTGAAACCTAGCTTCAGACTGATCTTTGTGCTGCTTCTTTTTCATAATAATCAAGAAAGTCTTTGCAATCCTGTTCTTGAAAAAGTCAGTTGCAAAGGGTAAAAGTCTGGCACTTATGATTCTAAATTCCTTTGGCCATGTTCCTTGCCATATGTGAAGATGAAACTAGATGCATACAGCTGTACTAAGTGGCTAAATAACATGGAGTTGGATTTTGCCTCCCAAGTAACTTTCATGTGGCTGAAAATTCTGAAGTTGTACAGTGCATCAGATATAGTCTGATGTAGTATAGAAATCTACAGTTTTTCTGCCTTTGGTGTAACAATCATTTATTGAGGCTGGGTAGCCCTTAAATGTTGTTTCATTTCTTGGAAATGGTGATAAATAGGATAATTATATACAGAGGTTTAGTTTTTCAGGGGGAGGGTTCAACTGGATGTTAAAACAATTGGGTTCATATGCCTGTCAATAGTTACTGTGGAAGAGATGGAGTAAGACCTTCATCCAACAAAATTATAGTTCCAGGTTCTCTTTACCAGTCATTTTTCCAAGGCTAAATATTATCTACAACTGATACTGTCTCCTTGTGTATTCCTTAAACTCTAAGTATAAATTCTTTCCTTTGCCTGTACTTTTTATAGAAAAGCCAATTATATCCACTCTTTCAGGTGCAAGGACAAGGAAGTTACAAAAAGGTAATCACTGCAAACCAATTGGATCATCTGCTTCAGCTTAGTGAAATGTGCACTGCTTCTTATCTACTATATCCTGTCTTTTCTTGGGGTCATATAGGTCATTTCCTCTGACTGTGGAGGGAGATAACATTGGACACTGCCTTTGACAGTTAGTGAGTGCAGAGGCACAACTGCATCCACTGGTACTGTAGTGTTCATCTTGGGTTTAGCCTGCTGAAGAGCTGGGAAACAGGCCATCAAGCATCAGGGGTGTTTTACTGTGCTGTTTTTACTCTTTCATTATATTTTGTTAGTCATGTAGTTTCATTGCATCTTGATTCACTAACAAGTGATACTTCTGTGATAAATTGTGTAAGTTCATCATTCCTAACCTCAGATCATCAGTTGGTAGAGAGTATCTGCTTTTAATCTGTATGTGGTGCTGTCCTTTAAAATTCTGACCCCGTTTTTTCCCTGCTTTGAAGTATATTAGTTACTATGGAAACAACATCAGTGTTATGAGCTTCTAAATCTTGAATACATGCGAGTCATCCTGTTTTCTTTCCTCTTGTGTGAATACAGTTGTTCTTTTCCTCCCACGCTGTATTTGCGGATTGTTTCAGAAAGTGATGCTGAGCAAACTCTTCACTGTTACCTCCGTAATGTTAAATGCTAGGAGACTGTAGTATCTAAACATTCTCTATTCTCATATTGGAGCCTCTGATATTGCCTTTTATGTTTCTGCTGATCTGAGCCTGATTCTATTTGGATAAATCAAAGATGCTAAGGCTTTGTGCTAGAGAGGGATAAATATGAATATTCATTGAGAAGCAAAAACTTGGGCAATTGTTTTGTATTGTATCACAGGATGACTGAGGTTGGGCAGGACCTCTGGAGATTGCCTGGTCCAACCATCCTGCTCAAACAGGGTCACCTAGAGCCAATTGTCTAATATGATGTCCAGAAAGCTTTTGAATATCCTATGACAGATTCCACAACTTCTCTGGGAAACCTGTGGCAGTGCTAAGTCACCTGCACATTTAAAAAGTGTTTTCTGATGCTCAGACACTCTCCCATGCTTCTGTTTGTACCCAACATCTCTAATCCTGTCACTGGGCACCAGTGGAAGTAACATGAAAGTCTTCTTTATGCCCTCCCTTCATATATGTATATGCATTGATGAGGTTTTCCCCTCCAGACCTCCCACACCCCGAGCTTTCTCTGGACTAATCAGTCCCAGCTCTCTCAACTGTTCCTCATAGAAGAGATACTCCAATCCCTTAGTCATCTTTGTGCCCCTTCACTGGACTTCGTAGTATGTCAATACCTCTTTTGTACAGGGAAGACCAAAACTGGACATAATACTGCAGCACTGCAGGTGTGTCCTCACCAGCCCTGCACAGAGGGGAAAGCTCATATTCTCATTTGAATGTTTCAGCTGTCCCCTCTTTAATGCTATAGTCTAGTTTAAGTTTCTATGATAAATAATCTCCTTAAATCTAAGTAAGGTACTTGATGGAAAACTGGCAGCAGACTTTTCAAAATAATCCTGTTTGATAATTTTATGCCTACTGCTTTAAAGCTGTTCAAGACCAACAATTGAGAAAGTTGAAAATCCCTTAAGGAAAAGAAGTGAATGTTAAGAAGCCAAATCATGGCTCAACCTAGAAAGCAATTGGAATCTAGAAGTCTTGTCACAAAAAAGTTGATTAACTTTCTGGGATAAAGGATATATTTGTCAGGTTATCTGCTGAAGTTCCTAATGTGTTATGTTACACTCCAAAGAAAACAATAAGCTACCAAAAAAAGTACGAGCTGTTAACCTCTAAGCAGAGGTAGATGCTGCTGTTATTTGTTTAAGCAGTTCTGGAATACTTTGGCATTGTTTCACTTCCTAGCACAAAAGAAGAAATGACCTCTTCATGAAAAGAATGCTGTGGATAAGCTGGTTGGTACCTTATCAACTTTGCTATTGTAGTTATGCCAGCCAGACATGTTAGTGTGACTTAGACATACTCTGCTATGGTATTTATACTTTGTCAGAGGTGTTTTGAGATTGATTTGTGACCTCATCTGGCATAGAGAGGTGCTGTTAAGTTCTCAGAATTGATAAAATGTAAGCCTGCTTTACAAGGAGTTTATTTAAAACTTCCTGACTTCAGACAACTTTGGAAAATATGATCGTTTACTATCTTTAGCATATCTATTTGCTAGTGATGCTCTTATTCATCTCCTCTTCCTAAATCTTGCTGATTTTAACAGATGATAGTCTGAAGTATCATGGATGATGGCATTTCTTTCAGTTGCTTTTGCAATTAGGTTTTGAATAATTGTGTTTTTCCGGGAGGACTGTACAGGAGAGCAAAATATTGCATGCAAGGTGTGTGAATTCTAATCTGTAAGAAGGGCAAACTTATAAATGTACTCTGGTTAACTCTGAGTAATGTCAGAGGCAGATAGAAAGCTTGTTGGGCCAGTCCTATCACTTATAACCCAATCTAATCAGGCAAGAAAAACTTTTTTGAGTTGAGAGCCACAAGTATGGTTGTGTGCCTAGGAAAGTGTTCTGTATTTTTAGTAACCTGGTTATCATCTGGCTCTCAGCATCATGTAATATTGAAAGTATGGGGTAGGGGACCTGGAAAGAGATCAGTTAGGGCTGATTTTGTTAATCAATTTCTTATTTGTTTTTCCTATGCCAGACTGAATAGAATTAGATCAGTCAAGAAGACATATTAAGAAACAGACTTACAGCTTGTTATGCAGTAGTGTGTGGGGTAGAAAAATATAGAAACATGCAGGTGGCTGAAAGTGATTGAGGCTACAGGGGAAAAGGCAATATAGATACGGACAAATGGATTTTTTTTTTTTTTTTAAAGCACCCCACACCCTAATTATTAATAATGACTCAGCTATCTCTATATATTTCAAGTTGCACAGAAATAGAACAGTTAGAACCAGTTCTTATTGGGTTGTGCCTTTGGTCCAAGCAGGCATGAGGTAGGATTGGTAAGGAGCTCCACGTGTTGTAAAAGCCTTTTGCAAAGCATTTGTGACAAGAATTGTGGGCTACAGTTAAAAATCCATGCTCCTGCTCCATTTTCCCCACCAGCAAACTCTTCCTCTTACCATTTTTTTGCAGTTTCTCACAATGGATTTTCTATAAACGTAGTGATAGGAAGTTAAGAATTATTTCTCAAACAGGACAAAAGGAATGCATGTCCCAGTTACCAGAGTATGGAAAATCAGTTTATAAATGTAGTGGTAATAAGGTGTGTGCAAAGAAATGCTATGAAACAGGCTTTTGAAACAAAGGGACAGCAGTACAAATTGGGGGTATGTGGGCCTGAGCCTTTATAGTAGCTTCTCTGAAGGAGTTGCAAATCTCAAGCAGTGGTTTAAGGTTGTGCTGCCAGTAAGAAGCTGCAGTTTGGCAGAAGACTGGCAAATACCTCAAGGATATAGGTTTAGGTTATAGGTAAGGAGAAGCTGTTGAAGCATAAAAATAGAGAAGGTGAAAGTTTTGGATTTACATATTATAAATGGAGGAAAGAGGAGGCTTGGAGACTGAGTGACAGCTCATCCTCCTACACATCTAACAATGATGTTTAAGAAATACATACTTTCAGCCTAGAGGAGTTGACTGTTGGTGTCAAAGCAGGGAGAAGAACTTCTTATCTTAGGTATTTGTCTATTTGCTTTGTCTATAAATTCTAATATGTAAAGAACCTGTTACTGAAAAGTTAATAAAATTTTCACTTTAGAATTCCAATTGTCCTACTCTTGTAGAAAAGATAGGAAAATATTTCCTTTTCATATGTAGCTATCAGGCCCACATTTGTATATTCTACACTTATGTATAAAGGTACAGTAAGGCTTCAGAATGTATGCTGCCAAGTTTGCTTTTCCAGTCAATTCAGTAGCAGAAAATTTCTTGTAAAATTTCTTGCTCCAAGTTCTTAAAATTCTGGCACTGTTAGCATGAGTTCAGGCCTCTGTGCATTTTGACAGAGCATTACTGCTGAGACTGACATTTGATGTTCACAGCAACTCAGGCTTGCAGGGATCGTGAGTTCCAAAGGGAGACAAAATTTGATTTTTGGCAGGTACTGGAAACTAAGTGGCCTGGGGTGTTCTTTAACACTTAATCTGAATTCCTGCTTGGACCTATGAATTAAGGTAGCTATTTAATGTACCTGTCAGTGCATAACACAATCAGGATTGGAAAACTTTAAAGTACAAATTGACCAGATAACCTATTAATTGTCTTGGCAATACTCTCGGCATACTCTGAAAGCGTAGGGCATTTCAGTAGCAGTTTCTCATTTTTTCATTTGGCTTTAGGTTACAGCTGACATCTTCGTAATATCTCAAGAACTGGGAGGATAACTTTTAAGACACTTACTTGTCTGTGTGTTAGTTTTGTTTTGTAAGTTTGCCATTTTCTGTTAAAACTGGACATTTAAACACCTGTTTTGGGAAAGGCTTGTACTGTGTCAAGTTCAAGTTCACCTTTTTTCTCAGAAATACTGTCCTAATGATCGGAAAACAGAACACTCAGCCATACCAAAGTATATATAATTTAATATCTCCTCAAGGTATCAAAAATCTGAGATTTTTTTTCCTTGGGATAAGTGACACTAAAGTATATAGGTGTTATAATACATTATATGTTAATGAATCCAACTGGTAACCAAGCAAATAGAAAAGACAGTCTCTGTTTCGGGTTCTTTTTCATCTTTACTTAAAACACAGCTAAAATTAATCTAAAACTGTATGTACAAATAGCTAAAAAGCAGCTTAATATAACTTTAGTAATATTTGAGATTAGGCAGTGCTATCTTCACTATTGCTATTTTACTAAAATATATCAGAAAGTAAAATGCTAAATATGGAATGGGAAATAGTGTGGAAATTGCTCCAGGAATTCAGTAACATCTTGAACACTCCTGTAAAAATGAGGGAACAAGACTTATTAGGTTAAGACACTTTCATCTCTTAATTACAGAAGGGCTTCAGGGTTTCCTTTTAAAATTTTTAAATATTTGCTTTTAAAAAACAGTTCATTTTCTCATCTTTTCTATCCTGTTTTATGGCTGTACTACTCATGATGAGTAACATGTCTCAAAGAGCAACTGTGAAAAAAGAATATACTTCCTCTGATAAAATTTTAAGTACACCTTAGGAAACATTTCTAAAATGCTTTTGTGATTTTTTTTTTTTTTGAACGCCACATCTTAAATCAACTCACTACTTTACAATCAAGATAGAATTCTCTGTCAGCATCTTTGCCAAGTAAAGAAAATGAATCAGAGTTGTTACTGGTGAGAACCTGAAAATGCAAAGCCAATAGCTGGAGTTGTACTTTTAGTATTCAGTATCTGGAGAAGCTACAAAGAATTTTGACCCTGGATAAAATTAACTCTTTATGTTTGAACTCCAGTTCACTCTTCTTCAGGTTGTGTCTCTGGTAGTCAGTGATAATGATGTCTTGGGAATCAGATATCAGGGTATATTTCCCAGGCCTGCGGTCACTTGGAACCTTGGAAAAATGTTGTTAAATAGTCTATACTTCAGCATACTCAGCCAGAATATTCATTCTGTTTACTTACTGCTTTGCATTTAAGCTGGTTGACCAACCAATATGAGAAAAAACATTCTAGTCTGGTTAAATTGGAGACCTTATAGTGGGGCAGGGTTATTTATAGATGATGCTTTGTGATTAGAGAAGTCCAATTTGCCACTTTAATAATAGAGCCATTTTCATTTAAATATACCATCAAGTAATTACATCATTTGAATAAGGATCAGAAAGATCTGTAATTGTTAAAGATATTCAGGGTGGCTGAACACTAGGTTTTTGGGTTTTTTCCTATTTCGATAGCAAAATAGATCTAGAAACACAATTAGGAAATAAAATGCTGATTTTAATACAGTAATTGCTTCTTAACAAGGATCTGGTCTTTTGACATTTCCTGTCCATGGATACCTATATCTTTTAGTATTTGTTGTAGTTCATGCTTTTTTAAAGTTTTAGAATCCAAAATTATGTTTCATAAATCAATTTTAATGAAATATATGTAAATAACAATTCTTGAGTTGATCGAAGAAGTAAGAATGAAATGTTGCTTTAATGGTGTTACATGTTTTATATTCTGTGGAGCTGGTTTGAGACAACTGGAAACTAGCTTGTCAAGGAAAATAGCAGGAAGACCTACATTACAATGGTGAATTTTATGTTGATACAGTATCTATAGATAAGGCTGAGAATAATGCTTGTTATTTCTGTCTAAAACCCAAAGGTTGTTAGCAATGTTGTGCTGAAGGATGGGTGAGTACTAGTTTTCTTTCAGCTCTGATGGTTTTTGATGTAAGCATCTGTCCTCCAGGTACTACAGTGAGATCAGGAAGCTCATTTGAATTAACGTGGGAGTAGGATTTGAACAAAGATACCAAATGAGGTGTTCTATTTTCTGCCCTGGTTTAACACAGCAGGCAAGGGGTTATCTTTAAGCACTTAAATACTCACTGTAAGGTCAATATGATTCTATGTCTTGCACTTCTTTATATAAGGGAAGCAGACTAACCACCATTATTTCAGCTGCCTGATTCTGGACCTTTAATAGACACACAGGCACAGCAATGTAACTGAGCTCTGGAGGCTGTTAGAGGTTATTCAGTCCCTGGCAGCCGCACTGTGGGTCTAGTTCACATCTTTGATGTTGTGATTTCAGCGGGATTGCCAGGAGAAATTTTACAGCTGTAGAGAACATGCAGCAGAAACTGTTTCTAGAACTTCCGTGTAGCTTTTAGGTAATCTCAGGCTGGTTAGGTTCTCTTGCGTTGTGCTTTAATTGTTCACTGAATTGGAACTATAATCTGCACTTGGATTAAGCCTCGTCTAACTTCTACCTAACCACTTATGTCACTGCAGAGAAATAAAGGTTGCATGTGCATGTGTATCATTGTGTCTTGTGTGCATACTGCAGGCAAAAGCTCCATCACTCTTAGCTGGATGGAAGTGTGCCTGCATGATAAGCATAGTTCTAGATACCTAAAGTTTGAATTATGAAGTTGTAGTCTTCAAACAGTTGTGGGGTTTTATTAGAATAAAAGCCACAAAAAGCCAAGACAACAAACTTCAAGAACATTTTTATGGAAGTCCTATGCATCCACTGTGTGTTAAGATGCCTGGATATTTATAGGTACTTGGATATGGACAAACACCTTGAAACCTTTCCAAGCTTTAAACCTATTCTTTAAAAACTCATGACCTCTGCTTTTTCAAAAGCTAAGGTTTTAGCTTGCCAGTAGACAAGATTATGACGGTAATCATAGTAGGCTAGTGAGATAAAGTGATAGAAAACCTACCTGTGTCTTCTTTTACCAAAGACAATCTTTTTTGTAGAGTCAGTGACCATATCAATGCATTAAGAAGTAAGGGACTGACATGCAGTCTGTCTCATGTTGCTTATTAACACAAAAAGTTAGTGAAGTAATCATGATGGAATGGTATTCTTGTAATGCAGGCTGGTTTTAATACTTACTTTGTGTGTAAATAATTACTTCAGTAGTTAAATGTTTTCCAGCCAAAAGCTTCAGAATCTGGTTGCCAAACCAGGAGGCTTCCTTTTCTGATCAAAAGGTACCGTTGGACAGTAATCATGGCATAGAAAGTATGTGCTTGAGTCATGGAAGCTGGGGCTACTTTTGCCTGATACCAGGACAGACTCTTAGCCCCAGCTGCAGTTTGAGATGTGGATATTCTCCCATCTTTTTAAAGAAGGCTAAGAGGAAGAAACAAGACAAAATTAGTGTTATTGTTGAAGTGTCTATTTAAAGGTATCACAATGTTTTGGCTCTGAAACACCACAAATCTAAACAGAATTTACTTGCTTGTTTCCTGGTGAGCCCCACCCCCTGGCCACTCCTTGGATTGTAGTATGTTCAGAGAAACTAGCACTTACACAAGGGAAGCAGGGAGAAGGTGCTGCTGTTAGAAATGTGTACAATCCTCTGCAGTGGACTTTAGCTCTCTGCAGTTTCTCTGAGACACTACTGCCCTTGGACTCTGAGAGTTGAAATTCCACTTGGCATGGTGGAGAAGCAGAACTCTGTGTGCAAGCTGTACGCAGAGGTGAAAAACCTCCCATAACCCTATGAAAGTACAACACCGAACAAGCAAGTGTCATGGTTTGTTGTATGTACTAAGCCAATCCCTGTTCATGAATATGAAAGAATGAAAAAGTCTTCTGCAAACCAGTACTCAGAATTTTTCTATGTGAAATGCAGAGTGCTCAGTCAGAATCATCTACGTGATTTACAAATAACTTTAGGTTGAAGAGTGCTGCATCTGCTTTCCTAGCTTTTATTCTTGACTCCTTAGGCAGTTGAGAGATGACAGCTCTTGAAAAGTGGGAATTTTTATAAGCAGTTCTAAATTGTTCACAAATGTCTCCTTTTCTTCCTACTCCTAATTGAAATGTTATTGTGTTATCCTAATTAGCATATCGTGCTCTTCTAAGTAGGATAAAATTGGTTTACACCGTGATTGCAATGTACAATCTTTGAGACTCGTCTAATAAACAGCAACCTTTAACACGCTAAGATAAACACATGCGGTTATAAAGACTGGGAGTAAGTGTGATAACGCCAGGGGTTAGCTTTTTGTAAACGAGTGGGGATTTGAGCTTTACTGTTGGAAAACTAGCTGGTTATTGTACCATGGTTATCCTTAAATAAAGATTATTTACCCTGAGTGCTTATACTGTTGCCCTGTCAAATAATTTCTGAGCTTAAATTTAGCGCACGAAGAGAGTGTTTTTCTGTACGCGCTCAGACGGTACCGTGCAACCTACCGGCCTGGGTTGTTCATCACCGCTACGGTCTTTCGGCTGCGCTCGGAACCCAGCGTGCCTCACAAACCCGCGGCACGGGTCAAGACCCCGGAGGGCAGTTTCTCTTCCCGCGGCTGCGGACAGCGCGGGGCGGGGCGGGCGGCGCCGCTCCGCGGGGCGCGGGCGGCCGGTGGCAGGGCCGCCCCTGCCGCCGCCGCGCCGGCGAGGCCGCCCGGCTGTTGGCTGTTGCCATGGCTCCGGAAAGCCGGGGGAGCCCAATGAGCTGTCTGCGGCAGTGCTGAAAGGACCAGCCATTTTGCTCATGGAAAACAATGTGACATATTCTGCTGTGCTATACCGGGGAATAAACAAAAATCTCGTCGGAGGAAACAGAAGAAACGGGCGTATTAGTGAGTAATTACGGTGGCTAGCGTGCTCGCGAGCTGCCATCTTGACAAGCCGGTGACTGCCGTTCCTGCCGGCTGATCGGAGGTGGAATGCAGGGCGATAATGCTGCGTATCTGCTGTCAGGCAGCGGAGCGGGGTTTTGTCTTGTAAAGGCAAGGTTCCTCTGCAATGTTATCTCAGCAGCTCGCTAGCTACTCCGCGTGAAAGCCTGTGAGCCAGGAGAAGGGTGGTGCCCTTCCTGCTGCTGCTCTTGTGCTCCGGGAAAGCGGCGCTACTGAAAAGCAGGTGTGCGGTTCAGCTGGGCTCGGCGCGGCAGCAGCCCCTTCTCGGGTTTACGTGCTGCTTACTGGCAGATTGGTTTAGGACTGTTTGCCTCTGGACTCCTCCAGCAAAGGAAGCTGCTGTGCATCTCCGCTTGTGCGAGAGAGGTACGCCTTTGCACGGGCTAGGTCGGATTTTGTAAAATACAACCGAGCAAAACTTCGCGCAAGAAATGAGCTTTTTTAGGCATTTAAAGGTTGGCTTTGGTCAGTGCCCTGTTAATTTTAGAATTAATTGATTACGTTTTCGTTTATTTCGGTGTGATGCTCCATATGGTTGCTGATTCAGAAGGATGTTTCCAATAGTTGGCAAAATTTTATGCTTGCATTTTCTACTAAAAGAAGAGGTTTGTTTGTTTGTTTGTTTGTTTGTTTCTCATTGTGCTTTTTACTATCAGGATAGCACAGGTGAAATAAAACATCATAGAATTTGCAAGCATGTCTGAAAAGCCTTACGTAATTGAGTTCATCATTACTGAAATTCGTGCATTGTGTTCAGCCTCAGTGTAACTGGGTTTAAATTCTCCAACTGCTGCTGTGCAGTATGTAGGTCATAATAAAAAGCAGCTTTTTCACCAGCTTTCAATGGACTGCATGCCCCAGTGCTGTGGTTGATTAGTTTGTGGTACTTCTACTGTTAAGAGTAGTGATATTACAGCCAGCTCACACCTCCTTTTTAAAGATATCGCACATACCGTGCTAGACAGAGCACAACACACCCATTGTGTCTCTCCGGTTGGCGTTCAATAAAAGGAAGGAAATGAGCACTCCACATGGAGCAAGAGCACATTAATAGCACAAGACGGTTAAACTTTTATTGAACAATCTCAGTCATTCTTGAAATAGGCTAGAGAAAATAAAGAAAATAGCAAGATGAAGGCAAATGTAAGGGAGTAACAGAAAGGGGAGAGGTCTTCCAATTGAGACTATATGTTAATGCTCTAGGTTTTCAGCACAAAATTAATTGTTCAGGATAGTTAATAATCACAACACATCTGCTTTAGAGATGAAAAGTGTAGTTAGACCTAGGTCAATCAAACAACAATCCCTTGGTACGGATAATGTTTGTATTAAAAGAAGCATTTTATGAACTGTATTCTCACTAATGCAATTTCTGAATTAGCTAACACTGAAATGCATTTTTTCTGACAGCTGAACCAAATAGTCTGATTCACCTTGCATCTATAGAAAATGAAATAATATTTCAGTCTTAGCTATTATTTTATAATTATGTGGATTTAAATCACACTAAGATGAACCATTTGTTTGGACAGTTGAATGGGCATGAAATCAAGAATTTGAAGTCTGGTATCTATATAGTTAAATTAGTAAGCAGTGCTCTGTAATTAGGAACCAAATTCCAATGTGTTATTTCTGTATGTATGTTCTACAAAGGTATTTGGACAAGCATGTTCAGCAACTATCCCCCAAATGAGACATTGCATTTGGGAATAGCAATATATAAATGGATTGCTACTGTGCGTTTTCTCTGTAGAAAAGCTCTATCTTACTTGAATCATTCCAGGGTTTTGTTAACCAGGGAGTGCACATCCCACCTTCCTTTTTCTGTACCTCTGTGTAGAGGTCACACAGTAAGTTGTTTAGAGAACAGCTTTTATCTGTGTTGTATAAAGTGGAAGGCTCATTTACAGTGTGGTGCTACATGAATATTTATGATTGAGTCTGTAATTATGATCAAAATTATAAACACTCAGAGCTGGTATTTGCTTTACATTGTGTGTAAGGCTTTAACAAAGAGCTTTTGTTGTAACAATAACTATGAATATAGCAGTATGCAAAAAGTGAAGGATCTTGCAGTTCAAGGTGGACATAATCTCACTATGAAGGTTATGATGTAAGAAAACAACTGAAGACTAGCTATGACTAAACAGTTTGCACCCCTTAGGTGCTAACAGATATATTTTATTAGTCTCTATTATTTAAAACAATATTCTGTACTCTTTCCATTCTGCTTTTCTCCCTTTGTCTTTTTTCTCATACCAATCGCCCAGCTTCTCTCCATTCCCTTACTGTCTCTTTGGC
Organism: Megaceryle torquata; assembly: GCA_024611175.1. Classification (NCBI taxonomy): domain Eukaryota; kingdom Metazoa; phylum Chordata; class Aves; order Coraciiformes; family Cerylidae; genus Megaceryle; species Megaceryle torquata. The sequence continues at coordinate 2,179 of JANIJG010010634.1, read as the reverse complement.
AACATCTGATCCTCTCAGAGCTATTTGTAAATCAAATCGGTGACTGTCAGTAATGGCCATGGAGGTGCTGCAGTAGAATCTGGTGTGGAGGAAGAATTTAAATGAGTTAGAGGTAAGAAACAGCAGCTAAGTAGTGTGTCCAGTATAAACTAATTCCACATGATGTAAGATACAAAGATGTAGAATTGGGTCACTGATGTAGAAATCAAGTGGATGTAAAGGGAGAGGGACATTTTTCAGCTCATGAGGAACTGAAGAATACTTTTAAAGAGCAAGTTTACAAGAAGACCTTGACAATAATGACACAGGACAAATTGGGTATTCTTGCATTGGAAAAGGTGACATCAAGTTCCAATTAAAGTCTAGAAGTTTTTCAAGTTTCACTGGAGCCATGGTTTTTATTCAAGAGGTGATTATACATGATTTGGAAGTCTGTAGGTTATGCAAAGTCAGGCTTTCTCTTGGTCAGCAGTAAATACCCTCAGCTGTCATGCTTTAACATTACAGTCACTTCAAACATCTTTTTAGATGGATGACCTTCGAAGGTGACTCTGGGCCCATGTGTTGTGCTAATAAACAGGATGTCAACAAAGCAAAAACAGCAGATGAATCCTAAAACACAGTGTCATGGTAGCAGGTGCAAATAGTAAGAGAAATGGAGAACAGGATAACCAAAGAAGATGGTATCAATTGGTGTAACAGGTTTTTTTGGTATGTTGTTTGTTTAAATTAATGAGCTTTGAGCAAACAGTGATAAGCTTCAAACAACCATGCAGTCTGTGGAGCACAATAACCTAATGAGAGAGCTTGTGTGGGCCTGTGTTATCTACCCTCAGCCTATTCTCTGTATACTTACATATATGTAAGTTACCTGTGAGTAACAATACAGATGGCATGTGCCCAGGGAACACAATTGGATATTAAATTAGGATACATTGTATAATGTTACACTGTGGAACGGGTGAATGTCATTTCTGTTTCAGAAGGATCAGGTATTGAATATAATACACCAATGATGAGGATGCATCTGGAGCGGGCAAAGTGCATTAGATGTGACCTTGGAATAGTATTTCTGCTCCAGTGAGGCTGTCTGCACAAGCATGCAAATAAAAGTTGACAATTCCTGCTTGCTTCTAAACAAGAATTTTACAAAAGTATACTTTGGCATTGTGTCCTACTACTCTGATAATTTATCCTTTCCCATGTCATTGTTTCAGTATTGCAATAGGCATGTTATTCATTGCCAGATTGTATTTTCCTTCTTTACTGTGGGATGTAGTGTACAGCTTCCTAGTTGAGAGCTGACTGTACCACAGACACTCTATGTTCGTTTTTCGTCAAATAGTGTGGTGTCTTTTCATGGAAGTGTTTTAACATGTTGACCTTCCTGAGTTTTATGAAGACTCTTAACATTTTAGAGTTAAAACAAAAGCTAAAAAGACTTTTAAAAGCACTGTGATGAAAAACTGCATGTATGAGAAGCAGAAGGGAGAGAAGTAAATACTTAAGAGCAGCAAGTATCTTTGATTAAAGGCACGCTAGGTGACCACATTCTAGATCTACTTCTGCTTTCTTTTTTTTTTTTTTTCCCTTTTTGGAAGCATGAAATGTATTTTTCTGTTCAGATATATTGTTTCATAATAGTGATACGTCATAGCTAATGCTGCTGTAAAGCAGGAAATTCCAAAGACAGAGGCTTTTATTCTGCTGTTTCTAACTTCTTTCCCGAAATAGGTTGGTTTTTTTTTTTTCCATCTTTCTGTACTGAATAAAGATAGTGTTCTGATTCATCCACCCTTAAAAACCTCACCAACCACCATCAGGGGGTTGAATAGCACAGATGTGGTTCTGTGTTCTTAAGTAACCTGAGTAATATAGTACACTTTAAGGGTTGATGCTGAAGATCTCGAGCCTCAAAAGATGGGGAAAAAAATATGATGTCAGGAAAAGCAACCAGTTTTCCTCTCTTTATTATGATCAAGCTATACAGGAAATTTTTTCATTAGTCTTTTCAGAAAATAGTTGCTAAATAATACTAAAGATTTTTAGGGCACTTGTCTGGCTTTATATGTACAAGTATTAAAGCAGTGTACAACTGAAATATTTGATAGGTAACTAAAGCTATCCCTAGTTTAGCAGCAGTTGATGATTAGCTAAATTTGTCCACAAGCATAGTTTT
>JANIJG010010633.1:115395-173460 GCA_024611175.1 Megaceryle torquata | reverse complement strand
AACAGTAAAGCGAGAGAGCGGTCGCCGTCGCCGGGGCGCGGGGGGGGGCGGGCGGGCGGAAATTCTGAGTTCTGGGAACATGCACCTCCCACTATCCATCCTACTACAGATCTGGTCAAGCACACATCCTATCCATCATGCAGTGAGGCTTTCCTCTGGCCACTAAAATGCTCTCTTTCCCATGAAATTTTTTGTACTGGTAAAAGGAAGCAGGGAATGAACTAGTATCTTTGCTTCCCTCTCAAAAAATAAACCAAACCAGAAAACATCAATCAGTCACACAGTTGGGAACATACCTTTCTGAATCCCATAATTTAGGACTCTGCAGTGATGGAATCATTTCAGCAAATGAAGAAGCCAGTTTTGCTACTATCAGGCACAACTCAAGAAAGGTCAATGTTCTTATCTCTGTAGAACTGCCGACATTAAATAAATAATTCTGAAACTCAAACCTTGTTATATTTCTCTTTGGATTTGTGGTTTTGTGGGATGTTTTTTTGTTTGTTTGGTTTGTTTGTTTTGGGTTTCGTTTGGTTTTGTTTGGTTGTTTTTGTTTGTTTGGGTTTTTTTAAGTACACAGGGGCCATTTTTTAAGTTTTGGAAATTTGAAAGAAAAATATACACAGAATAATAATTTGTCTTTATGCTGCTATCTTCCAAGTATCTCTTCTCAAGATCTATTTTCATCGTGATAGTTAAGGTGAACTAGCTGAACAATAATAGAGACTAGAATATTAATAGATGACTTAGAATCAGTTATTCAGGTCACAAAGTTATGAAATCACCTCTTTTCATATTTAATCTACTTCTCCCTCCCAGTTCCATTTTATTTTCTACTTTATTTGTTTTCAGAGAAGACCACAAAATAATCCTGTTTCAGAATCTTTTGGTTAGCAATAGAATTCAAGTCTAATTTAAAACCAAGACTATGCAGATCAAAACTATACTGATCAACTTGAAGTTTAAAGCAGTATTGCTTCCTCTTCAAGCGCATTATTCTAATGTTATTACTTGATCAAAAGCACAGTTACAATAACAACAGACCCTGCAAAAATCAGTAAAAGATGATAGCTAAGAATACAGGAAATAACTTTTAAAAAAATAAAGCTCACAACAACAAATGCTCCCCCAAACAATGAAAAAGTGCAAGATGAAAGCCTAAGACCAGATAATCACAGAACAGAAGGCAGAGCTAACATTATGCATAGTATTTGCTTACAGGGAAGTTTTCCCTGTGACCAAAATAGCTAAAAGTGTCTACATCAGTGTCAAAGCTCCTTTAATCTTTTTCTAAAGCATTTTAGAAAAAAAGAAATATGGCATCTTAAGAAGGGAATGCTTGACCTCTCTGTTGAGGTCAGGTATTCTCCTTTGGTGTACTCAACACTCATGATACTCTGAACTATCAGCCTGTCTGAGAATAGATAAAACAGAGTACATAAAGCAGACTAGTAGTTTAGCACATTACTAGTTAAAGTATCACTAAGTCTCTTGCTTTGCATTTTGATAGATTAAAATTAAAAGCAAACCTAGTTTGTGATATTTTTATCAGCATAAAATTTGGTAATAACAGGCCTCCAAAACATCCCTATACATCTAAACTTTATTTCCTCTTCTTGATTGGTACTGATTAAAAATAACACAGATCCATTGCTTTTGTTGGAAGACACAATTTTCAGTGACATCCAGAAATACTTGTCTTCATGCTTTTAAGAAAAGTGTTAAGACCTTTCAAGAAGTAATTTTACTACAAAATATCACCCTCAGGCTCTTTGTAGGGCAGTACAGCCATTAATAATGCTTTGTTATTGCATATGATATGATTTACGCTAAACTCTAATGACTTACAATCCATTTTATTTTTTTTTTTGGCACTCTGAGCAAATTAGCTCTGTTTTCCTGGCACAATTAGTTGCAAGTCCTTCATTTTCATTCTGCTGAAAACTGAAGGACAAATCAGTGATAACAGAATCACTGGGTAGCACTTGGGTAGTCAGCTAAGATTGTTGTCTAGGAGCAATTTATCATGTAAATGGTGTCCGCTTTGTTTTATGGAAATCTGAAAACAGCTTTCTGCATGATTGAAGCCTTTGTCAATGAAAACCCCTTCAAAATGTGACAAATGTTTCTTATCTCTGGGAGATGCTGAAAGGACTTAAGTGATAAAAACTATATATACACTTACTATTTTTATCCGGGGCATACACATATATAACATTCTGAGGATTTAGCAGCCCTGCCAGAAATATAAGATTTTCTCTGTATTGAATCAATTCTATTTCAGGGGAAAATCAATTCCATTCCAGAGGATTCAAAAAACATTGTTTGTTTTACCCATGCTATGTATAAATATTAATTACCATCATCATAAATAAACAAAACACAGTACACAGTGGTTTCCCAGAAAAAAAATGAAGTGTATTACAGATCATTTCCAAGCCTTTTTGGAACGTGAACTGTATGCTTATTAATTGTCACATTTGTTACACACTTATGTATGTCAAAGGAGCCGCTTGCAGGGCCTCATTATCTCACAGACCTCCTCTTTCCCATTCTGCCAATCTGCAGTCATTTTCCACTGTATGTCATGGCTACATTTCAGCTCCTATAGGTGAATTAGGATATATATTCCACTGTGAATAAGTGGCATCAGGATGGGACTTTACATCCCTTATTACACAGACTTAAGCTTTTAAAAATTATTTATTTTAAAAGAAATTTTAGAAGTCTGTCTCAGAGTCCTTTCAAATCCCTTTAGCTGACTGCTCATTGAAGGAAATATTCTTAAACCATCTAGGATAAAAAAAACCCCAACAACTTACTCATAAACTGAATATGAGAATAACAAGAAAAACAGTTTCCAAGAACAGTGGCATCCAACAGAAACCTAAACTCAGCAAGTGGTGCTCTGGAATTAACAGGTATTTCCCACCTTCTACAATACAGAATATGCAAAGCATTGATTTTCAGCACAGGCCATAGTATTTTAAAACATGAGTGGGTTCCACCAGCAAATGAAATATGACTAACTATCCAACTTTGTGTTTTCCCAAAGATTCACAAAAAGACTATTTCTTATTTTTCATGTAGTTGCTTAAGCTATCCAAATCGTTAATATTACCCTACTGAGGATAAAACATGAATCTCAAAATATAGCTGAATTAATCCTTTTTCTACTCAGCTTTCCTGAATTTCTTCTGTCTCTCAATTTCCTACAATGATTTTGGCATTCAAGGAGATTTTTGGTTTAGAATGTATACTGCATGTACACGCAACAGAGATCACCTTCTACCACAGAGAATGGGACAACATTCACTTTTTTACAGATGAAACTTCATATTCTTCATGGCCTAACAGCTACAGCAACCAGGGGGCTTTAGCTACTTCTGTCACTGTGTACTTCCTAAATCTACTCTCTTGAAACAATGCAGGGGTGGGGGGGTGGGACAGATAGGGAGTCATTAATTTTTTTGACCCTCCAAAGCCTGTTCTAGCAGCAAGGAAAGTACCTGTTATGTCCCCACTTCTTCATCAGATCTCAGAAACAGGAGCAGTCTTACCCACCCATAGACATTAGCAGAAAGGTCTCCAGAAAGCCCTAAATTACCCAAGCCAATGGCATAAAATATATGTGTTTTTTCCTCCCTGAGAAATAATTCAGCATGATTTCAGCTGTTCCTATCTACATGTACCTAAAAAATTAGATGAAATTTATCCCAACCCCCAGCAAACTCTTCCTCTTAGAAACAATGGCATATAATATTCTGATAATATCTTTCAATTATTGACCTTTCTGAACTTGCAATAGGAGAATGACAACCTTAAATTCTCTGCAGAGAAAAGTAATTTTCAGTTTCTTCATCAGCAGTATGCGGAAGGCCAGTAAAGCAGATTGCTTTCACCTGGAAGATGTTAGAAAGAATTCTTTTGGTACTGATATTTCTATTTCAGCAAGAAGAGCATAGGAGGAATAAGTGAAACAGGGACAAAAGTAAGAGAAGAAACAAGTCTGAACTACTACTACTACTATTTTAACAAAGTGATTGCAAAATTCTTCCTTTAGCACTGGTAAAATCCAAAGTACTTCAGAAATATGTGTTGTCCTGCCAGATGTGTTCTTGAGTGGGGAAGATTTCTGTGTTACAATCACATCCACTTGGAAAAAACAAACAAACAAACAAAAAACAAAAAAAAAAACCCAATACCACCAAACCCCACAACCACCAACACATCTCCCCTGGTTTGTAGCCACATCATCCTTTCTATGCAGCCTGCATATTAATGTTGATCTGAAATCTACCTAACGGACAGAAATATTTAGTTAATGACACTCCAGAATGAACTGACCATGTCAAATCATGAGCTTCTCTACATATTTACATGTATTGGTCACAGATATACTGGAATCCAGCTTTAAAACCTTTATAACTGTCTTTAGGTCTTGAACTTTTAATATTGAGAAGAGACGAGTCAATACAAGTGAAAGAAACAACTCGAGGAAGTTATTCCCAACTGAACATCTGCTTTCCTTTGAGTTCTGTCATCACACCTACGATCAAGTATGACACAGGTAAGCAGATTTCAGTCATGTGAAATCACAGAAGTTTTAATCCTACAGTCTTTAACATTTAATCATTTCCTTCAAACCATTTTCTAACCTCAAGTTGTTTTTTATTTGGTTCTGGAATGCCCATCTTCTCTACAGGCTCTTCTTTGCCTTTTTTTTTTTTTTCTCTTCACATTATCTCAGTGTTAGGCTTCATTTTTAAATTTTTTTTTTTTCCTTAGCTTCCAATATATTCAGGTTTGATAAAACCTAATGAGCTCAAAGGCAGTCAGATTAAAGTGTGCATTTTTGACATAAGCAATCTTCTTTAATAGAAGGCACTTTTATTACCAACTTTGCATTCACTTTCTGTGCAAGAAGAGAAGGTAATTTTAATTTCAATGGATATGGATTTTAATGGCACTCTCTAAAGCTTTACCAAATCTCCATCAGCCTGATAAATCTGGTCAAAAGGTTCACAGCAATGAAGTCCCAGTGGAGTGAGAAAATTTGCCTGGATTACATACTAGTCAGCAAGAATATTTTTGTATTTTCTTTAACATTTCAGCAGAGATTTGATTTCTCCCCTCAGGTTAGCACAACTAAATAGACTGGGTGACGGGTTATGAGTTATCAGGGACAGGGTTTCTAGCTCAAATTGAAAATAATGGTGGACAAAGGCTGCTCAGGTAATTGAGTGTTTATGCCGGCAGCTGTATTCTGCTCAACCTTCGTCAGACTGATAGTATTTCCAGATAAACCCTCTTAGTAAACCATTTTCATAATTTGGAACCCATCTGTGCTAAGAAGAGCCTGGTAGCCAACTGAAATATGTTTCATTAATCTGAATGCTCTATTTCTGGTAAAATTTCAAGGTATGAGAGAAAGAAAAATGCCTTAGAACAATTTAGTTATAAAATATTCCTTAACACTAAAGAATAGACTTAACACATGTCATCAAGTAGCTGTCAGGGGAATATTACCACAGAACAACTTGGTTTTAATTTCACAGAAAATCAGAGCTAATTAAACCTTTAAGGAACAAAATATAATGGGGTTTGATTAACAATATAAACCTTAGTTGTTTTGGTTTTTTTTTTTCCAGTTATTATTATTCTTCCACCAAGCTTTATCCCAAACATTACTTATCTTAGGGAAGCTTCAGGGAAAAATGAAGATATATAGATATATACAGCCAAAATCTTTCTGTATTAAACATTACAGCAACACTGCTTTATTTGAAAAGCTCTGTTGTTCTTTACATGAGCAGATAAACTCACAGAAGCTGCCCGAAGCAAATTTTAAATGAACATTAAATACTTCCACACTTTTAAGCAGTAAAAGCAAAGCTTGGAAAGTCTGATTTATTTAAAGAAAGCCCAGTTGGTGTTTCTATGGTCTATGGTTTACAAACGTAAGCTGATAATAATATATATCTATCTCAGGAGACCTGTAGCCTGCTTAAAAACTTCTTTGCTTAGAATAAAAATGCTAGCCCCTGTCCTCTCCAAGAAAGAAAAACCCAAACCCCCTCTTCCAAACCTTAATATATTCCACTACTATTAAAGGGAAAATAAAACTGGAAAAAATCCTATGCTTTCCCCTGAAATATCTTTTGCAAGTGTGGTGGTTAAGGCAGGAACATAAAACTTACGAACTAAGAAAGAAAATACCATTATGCTATTTCATAAAAGCATGGGGATTTCACTTGACAAATGCTGTTGGGTTGAAAATGCACAAGAGGAGAATAAGTTTAATTGATTACATGTGGAAGTTGATAACTTTGCACGTCACATATACTTCGGGAAACAAAATAAATCACTGCTTTTAGAGTTTCCTCTGTTTTAAATGCACTAAAAAACTTTCAATGCTTTATTTCAAAAACAAGGCATCATAAACTGATGCTTCTTTTAGCACAAAGGAAGATATAATTGGCTCAGTGACTCCGTTTTTAAAATTAGAAGATAACAGTATGACCCAGTCTAACCTCCACTGTAATGTTGATAAGATTTCAAACTGTAATTCCTTCATCATATACATGACTTCTGTTTTCTTTAATATGAAGCATCTCTGTCTTTAGTGCATAGATCCCAGAAAAGACACATATAAACATAGATATGTTGCAGGCTTAAAATCTGATCTCTGAGTTTCTTTCAAGGTGCGAAGTAGTACTGGAAAGCTGGGGGTGACTGCTTTTCCATTGTATATAAATTGTCATATTTAGTCATGAACAGAAACACAGTGTGATAAACATTAAATTTTCAGTCACCATAAAATTGACTGTTCAGATTTCTTTTGTTTTCCATGAATCTTAGAAAAAATTTAGAATGTCACTAGTAAAACTAAAATTAATTCTGCAGTATATTTCTCTCTTTCTTTAAAAATTATGATGGTTGTCAGACCATTTCAACTGCCTAGTGCAAACTTTAAGGAAATGCAGTTCCTGGCTAAAGGAAGAGAGAAGTATAACGAGTACATAGTGAAATAATATTAGTATCCTATAAAGTTGTTCACATTTGTACATAATATTTATTATTTTCTCCTGCATTTCTACAAGACGCCAAGATCAGGACCCCAAGGTGGTTGGAATTTTATAAATATGTTGAAAGGACAAGAACTGCAGTGCCCACCAAAACTACAGAAAAGAGTGAAACTGAGGGTTAGAAATTGATGTAGATCATGTTAGAGAGCAGTAAAAAGGTGGCAGAACTGAACTCTTGATATTCTAAGCCACAGTCCACTGCCCTACTCATTGAGTATGCTTAAATTTAAACCAATTAGTCTTTCCTACTTTCAAAGAATATTTTTCCTGCTTAAAACACACAGAAATATGGAGAACTGAAGAGCATTAAACTTCCCTGAACACATTAAAATTAAAATATAAGGCTTTAGTCTTAGTTCTACAACAATTAATGCTTTGCAGCTTTAGAGTTTCATCACAGTATATTAACCAAGCCATAAAAATACAAATTACCTCTTTAGTATAGAAAAACACTTTCTAAAATTATTTTAATAATAATAAATTTCCTGTCTATGGTATTTTAATTACAACTCTTAAATTACATCAATCTGTCTTATTCAACCTTCATGCTTGTGTTTGTTTCTATTTAATTCTTAAATAAAAGTCCTGCATATACAAAAATGGCATACATGGAACAACATATAATAACAGCTCTTCATATGGCATGCACTGTCCCATCAGGAAGTCAAAACAATGCTTTATATTTATTGTGATGAATAGGACAACATATTTGTCATTATAAAGGTCATAGTTTTTGCCAAGCAATCTTTATCCCTCAGCCTGACAGATTGTCCAGTGAAGACTATAGCGTTAGACAGCATTGCACTTTCCAAATGACGCTCAATACTGAGATAATAAAGTGATAGGCGAGCAGAGCACAGGCAGGTCTGCAAGGCAGCAGCAGGGTAAAAGTTAGCCCAGGAAAAATCCAACCAGGCTGTGGAAACAGCAGAAGATATTAAGAAAGGATGAGAGCATTGGAAAAGGTGCACATAGTAGAGAGATAACAGCTGACGTTAGTAAATACGTCTGGGGAGATGCACAAAACAAGACAGAGGTTTCCAGGTGACACACCCATGCACTGCAGATGCTGGTAAGGGTGCAGAATTAGGAGCTACAGTTGAGGCAAATACTTACTATGAGGGCACTACTCACAGTCAGCATTCAGAAAGATTTGATTTATAGGATGCTTCGAGAAAAAGAGATTTATCCGCATCCTGGGGAGAAAGTCAGAAAAGATCTGCAATGACAGCTCTCTCACAGGCTTATCCTTACCTGTATATTTTCAGTCAAATATCATAAATAATAAACATTACCAAGGAATTTCAAATTATCATGCTTAGAAACATCATCAAAATAGCCACAAAATACGAGGAATGGAAATATTAACTGCTGAAACCTATTGCACGCACACATGGAAGTACAGAAAGCATTAAGCTGACAAAGTATTAATTTGTTGAGATAAAAGAGCACTTCAGTTATACTGCCCCTTAGCTGCATTGTAAGTGCATGTCTAAAAGACTTACCCCAAACCAAAAGATAATAGCCAACAGTCAGTACTCCCAGCGTGTCTTAGAAAAGGCAAAAGTACCATTGTAAAAAAACCTGCCAACCTTACATTAACTTAACAAAGAGTTCTCACCCACTTATCAAGTCTCAGAAAATAAGCAACATTTCATAGCTGAGGTGCAGCAACTATCTAAAATGTTGAAATATTTCAAGAATTCAACTGCTATATTTTAAATGCTACATTAACAATGCTTTGGTTTTCTTCCCTCTGTTTCACTGTTAAATTTCTGCCACTTCCCTCTTAGGTTACTGGAGGCTCTGAACACCACTTTTCAATAGCAGGTACCCTAATCACCTTAATGGTACAGGATAAGCCTGAAATACCATCATGCAGCTTGTACAAGAGAAAAGGGATTTTTTGGGATTAGCTTGGATAATGCTACAGGATCCACTACTGGGAGAAATCCACTGTTTCCTAACACAGACAAGAGCTGCTCAAACTGTGTCCAACCAGTACTTCAATAATTTTCTACAGCCTAAGGGACAGAAGATGAAGCCTGGTGAAACTCCTAAAAAAACCACTCCATGTCACAAAAAAAAATCTAAGAAAAGCCACAGAAAAAACAGTACACTGTAATATGGAGAGTAACTCCTACTCTCCACAGCTAACATAAGTAGCACAGGATCGTCCATCAAAGACTTCTTTTAATTTATTGTTTGGTGGTTTTTTTAACGAACCCTGCATTTGGTCAGGCTAAGTGTTAAAGTGAATTGCTGTCAGCAGTTCACATACCAAGGAGACTCCCCCTTGTTCAGCACACAGGCATCATGCACTGCAAGAGATTCAGTTCAGCTATAAAGGCACCATTAACATACAAACTTAAAAAAAAATATTTATTCATAAACACACACAGCATAAAAGTAACACTCTCAGACATGAACAATTCCCTGGTTAAATAAAACTACTTCATGGCTTGCTGAGCCTGCCACTGCATCAGTCATGCGTATCTGCGTCAATCAAAGCAGGTCAAGGACCTGAGTGCATTTTGGGGATCTGCCTTCCCACTTCACTTTGGCTGACAATTGATTTGCAAGGTACGTTTTACTGCTCCTGCATATCAAGACTACACATTACATTAGAGAACAAATAGAAAGGATTTATGATTTGGACACTACAAAGACATAACATAAAAAAGGATGAAGTGGGAGAAGTTGGTGAGAAAGATAAGCACAGTTATGATTTTCCTCTCTGTTCTTTCCAGTTACAGGGAAAGATGTTCATTATCTTAGAATATTTATCCAAAGAAAAAAGATCATAAGTGTATGACAAATGGCTGGTTTTATACAAAATGATGATAGAATTAAGCTACTGGAAGTATTTAAAATACTTTCTCTTCAGGTTCTAATGATAAAGTCATAACAATTTTATGTTGAGATCTTTCTAGACAGGTTAATTCACCACAGGTTTGGATTGTAGAGCTTAATCATCCAGTAACTTCCCTGTGAAGAGTGCTTGTTTAGATAATAAATTTAAATCATGTCTGTACTAAAATCATCAGCTAAAGATGGGTCCAACTCACACTCAGATTTAACAGTTACCAAGCATCAGAAGATAGTACTTTTTTTTTTTTTTTTTTTTTCCCCATAGTCAGCTGGAAGCTCCTTCCCCTGCCTGAAAAGAAACACTTTCCATTTTTATATTTGTTTACTCCCAACCTGTCAGCATGACTCTGCCAGAGCCTTGCAGGTTTTAACACCTCAGGTTTGTGTTTCTTCTGAAATACTCAAGTCTTTTATACAAACAAACAGAAACAGAGAGGAACTGCTGTGTTTATACTGAGTCTGCACTTTGCTTCATGTCATGCTGGAAAATCTCACTTCCTGCTGTAATTTATGTAGTAATTTATGCCGTTATAGAACTGATATGGAAAAAGAACATTCTGATTTGACAGTATTTTACATCTCTCTTCATTTCTTTTGTACCAGTTAAGTGACTGTGTAAGGTTCAGGGCAATGACAGGCTGGTCCACTGAGCACTGATGAATTTGTATAATCTCAGGAAAAGGATTAAGCAATTGACCTTTCAAAGAAAGAAAAAGTAATTCTTTCTCATTTGTTTATTTTTAAAACTTTTGATTTAGGCACAGTCTAGTCCACCTAAGAGGTTTTACTTCTCAGAAACAAATGGGGGGCTTACAGTCATCTAGAGTTAGTTAGCAGTACCCAGCAAATAGACTTCTTTATTAATTTTACAAGTGAGTAATAAAAAAAAAAATTCTAGTTCTCCTCAGAATTTTAACAAGTTGTTTCTGGAGTGACACCAAAATCCAGTAGACATAGTTTCATTTTTTCAGAAAGCAAACAGCTATTTATGAAATACCTCCTATATTTTTTTTTTACTGTTACTTTGTTGTAAGATTTCACTTTCCTATCAGAGTTATTCTTGTGCATAATGAATGTGTGTGATGGAATAGTTCAGATCAGATCTGTAAATACAGTGTAAATACATAAATAAAATGCACAAACAAATCAAATGACAATTTGTCCAGAAGATAAATCAGTGTGGACATCTTCAGAAATAAATACAGAATTTCACAAGGAGACAATTATTTTTGTCTTTTGTTATGGAACTCACAACTGAAGTACAATCACCAAAAGATTTGTTAAATGGTATAAATAAAATGACTCAGATTTCTTTCTAACATGCTTTTGAGGTATTTCACAACAGTGAAGACTTACACCTTACCTAAAGGTTAGTTAACTATCAGTGAACATTTTCTATAGATACTTATTAGAGAATAGAGTTATATCATATATACCAATAACTATTCCCACTTTCTTATCTACCGTATCCCTGACCCCCTTCAAATCAAAAAGCAAATTAAGTTGTTAAATCCAGCAGTATGTTTCAAAACTAAATACTAACAGTATAAAATCAAAAGACAGAAAACCTTATATAGTATGTGGTATGGTACAGGAAGAATTAAAATGCACCATATGTTTTCCAGTAACACTGAACTTAAAACCACAAAGATGCACAAATTACCAACCTCTTACAGACACACAGGCACAGAAGGCATTTTTATCTTAATTCCTTGTTTATGGTTCTGGTCAGTGAATATTAATTATATCAAGTAACAATTCATTTGATCAAACCACCTCAGATAGCAGCATCCTGAGCTAATATAGTTTACAGCAGTCCAGCAGATAACCAGAAATGGGAAAGTGTAAAGACAGGGAAAGAAATAAGAAAGAAAATATAAAGTCTTTTGTCTGAAACACATTCCTGATACAAGCACAACTTTGTTCATTTTTCATTATCTTGGATGTTATAGACAAGTCATTAATCCTAGAAGAAGCACATTTCTGTTTTCCCTTCGTCCTCATGTACTTATACTATTTAAACCCCATGGAAATAAGTAGAAATCAGTGGCACTTCAAGGTGATTATTGTCCACTGCTGTATACTCTACATAAGGTAGGCTTTAATAATTTAAAGATTCACTACCTGGACTGATTACTTGAAATTCTTTCACGGAACACAGAGAAGAAAACCCAGGCAAACAAACCCAGCACCCCCAAAAAGCCCAAACAAAAAGACCAAAAGTCAAAAAAAACAAGAATCATAAGACAGAAGTGATAGGGAAGAACTCTGCACATTTCCAAACAATGACAAAATAATCTTATAAATAATTTGCCTGAATTATTTAACTTCATGGGCCCTCATGTTCTTTCTCAAAACAAAACAAAACCAAAAAAACCCACAAAACCAAAAAACCACAAACCAACCAACCAAACAAAAACAAACAAAAAAAACCCCAACCAACAATGACAACAAAAAAAACTCCCCAAAAACCCCAACCCAAAAACCAGAGAGATAAGAAAAATGAAGGAAGAATGTAAATGACTATCTATTCATCACAGACTGTCTACGCAAGAGGATTAGGAACACGAGAGTGGAAGACCCCGAGAGGTAGTTAGATCCCTTTTCTGTACCTGTTAATTGTTGCAACTTTTAAATGGCACTGCCTTGAATCCTCATTCTCTCTCCCTTTCAGAAGCCAGGACAAGAAGCAAGCAACATCTCCCTGCAGACTAAGTCCTGGGAAAGGGAAGAAGAGAGGAACCAAACTCAAAAAACAGCATACAATGTTGCAAGAAAACAACATGAGCTCCCCAGAGAGCATCAATGATGTACCTGCAAAAATTAATACAGCTCCTCTGTTCCATTGGTACTTCTCTCACTTCTTTACCATGGAATTAGAAAATTATTATTTCCAGGTCCTAGAGGCAAGGAATGAGACAGACAACACACAACAGCCACCATGAACAGATTCACCAGCAGGCTGAATCTCACTCTCCTAATGAAAGGGACTGCGAAACAACAAGAGAAAGCAGCTGCATCACCTTTGCCACTTCAGCTGTTCTTCATTCCCTCCTTTCCCTCCCTCTCTTGTCTACTATGTCTTTTAGGTATTTCTTCAGCCCAACTCAGAGATTTGGTAGAGGCACAAAAATTATGAAACCAAAGGGGGACTTGAAGAATCAAATATGCTTTGTGCTTTCAAAAACATTTCAAACTCTGTTTGCCCTAACAGTGCTAAATATAGTGGTCAGTAGCAACTCTTAAAAATGTCACAATGAACATACTGAGTTACCACATTCTTTTTCAATGTACAGTTAGTGTCCAAGTATAAAAGTTCAGATGAAAACATCCTCATAAATAACAAAGCAAAGATAACAATATTGGAAGCATGTAATGACCACATGCCTATGAGAGTTTAGAAACATGGACAAGTGGCACAGATAAAACAGGGAATCGGCAGCGTGCTTCCTTCTCTACAAAGCTGCAGATGATCAGTGCAAACAATGTGAGAGCAGTGGTTAGGAAGAACTTCCAGGGGTGAAGGTGTTTTATATGACCCTTGAAGGAACCACTTTAGAATTGACAAATTCACTTCAGATAATAAAAGGTTTTCTATTGCTAAATCTGTGAATGTTAATGGTAGCTAGATTTACAATTTGTTTTCCAAAGATGGACAATTTACAGATACAGTCTGACAAATTTAGATATGACAAAATGATTCCTTAGTCCTGTGAGAGAAATATAGGAATACCTTTGCTGGAAAAGTTAGCTGCATAGATGCAAAAAAGGGAGCAAACCTTGTTTTCAAGCTCATTTCTAAGGCCCAGAGGAACCTGGGCAGCAACTATACAACTACAAGCATCGGAAATAAAGGCAATCTATGAGACCAGTGTTACTAGCTTACCGATTCTTTTTCTCTGGATCTCCAATGAACAGAGAATGTTTCATAAGCTGATATGGCTAATATCATGGCTAATATTCATGGCTAATATCAAACATCAGAGATTCTCAAACCTTGAATTGGAAAAGTAAATCCACAGAACATAATAATAATAATTCAAGAAGATAGTCCAAGAAGAGAGTCAAATGGATTGGTGCCAAAACACAGCTTACACCATTAGAACCTCAGTACCCCTGAACTACCATCACTATGTCCAGAGAATTGAAAAGGCACATTTTGGGCTATTCCAGTCTCGGTTGTGACACCTCTGTATATTTCAGAATTTCATGGTTGTAATTAAGAAATAAATATGAGGTCATCTGTGCATGACCAAATCCGCCATAGAATCCCTTCTAATTTACAATGTAAGATAAAGTAAATTATGCGTGTGTTGTAGGTGGGTAACTTATCAATAAACCAAGGTTTCAGTCATATCCTCTGCTACCAGCAGCTTAGATAAAAACAGAGAAAAGATTTTAAAACAGCCTCCAAGACTGGCTGTCTCTGCCTCTCAGTAAAGTGCTGCACACTTATCTAATCGTGCATGAATATTACACAGGATGCATTTCTGGGAAATATTCTACTATAACAACACAGTATCTCAGCTTCTGTTGTGATGGTGCCAAATGAAACATGTACATTTCTGGAAAAGAATTCTCAATAATATGTTTCAAAATATCACCCTCAGTAATACACTCTATTTAAATCTATAAAGAAAAACGGTAGGCAAACATGAAATCACCATTTCCCATCCCATTTGTTTCACTTCTTTATGCATCTGAACTCTTCTTTACAGGTCTGCTGTTTGCTGTACTGATTTATTGAGTCACAATTGACAGAATTGTCCAGGTTACAGCTGAAGTAACACAAACAGCAATAAATCCATGAGATAGCCAGAAGATAAAACATGTGAGGAAGCAACAATCTGAGACCCCTTCTGGATAACTTGCCTAATAAGATCAAAATGTTAAAACCAAGATAAAGTTCAGACATGTAACGTATTTGTTCTTCTGCCTGTAAGAATGATTAAGCCTCATCTATGATAAAAGATTTTGCCAAATAATCAAAGTTACAGAAAAAAATATTAAAATATATATAAAAAAAGAATATGCAAGTCACATATGTTTTTGACATTATATGACATCAGCCTGAACAATGTACTTGTCAGATTGCATATACTCTCCCCTTGTAAAAAGCATAAAACGCAGAAAATGCCATTTTCCTCTAGAATAAAGAATTTAAACTCCCTAAAAAGGCTCTTAAATTAATTTGTAAGAGGATTTTTAATAAAAAACACAATGGAGCCATCTGTACATACTGCTTTCCTTTCTTTTGCTTAGGAATTTAACTTTGCACTGTGAGTACTTGGTCTGAGAAAAATAGGTAGCACTGAATAGCTTTTTAATTTGTGATTATTTTCCCGGGAATTCACTGCAGAGTAATATAATTTTCAAAAGTTGACTTACCACATTGATACATTACCTATCTAGTTTCTCATCTACACTGCTAATAGGCCAAAAAATGGCAAAGCAAATTAATTACTTTTTTATTCCTACAAGTAGAGACAGAGATTTGGGAGGTTTGCAACATTAC
The DNA here is from genome assembly GCA_024611175.1 of Megaceryle torquata. Taxonomy (NCBI): domain Eukaryota; kingdom Metazoa; phylum Chordata; class Aves; order Coraciiformes; family Cerylidae; genus Megaceryle; species Megaceryle torquata. Next base: position 157,986 of record JANIJG010010633.1, on the reverse strand, counting down.
TGACTGTAATTCTAGTCTCAGCTGGCAAAGAATTTCATGTGTCTGTAGGAAGTACTTCTTTAATTCCAACTTAACTGTTAAAATAACTAACGAAATAAAACAAATATAGTTATAAATTACCTTTCTGGATGATGACAGAAGCAAATTACAGAAGCTAGACTGCAAGTAATCTAAAATAAAAGAAAACTGAATTAGCTAAATATTTTATCATGTTAGTTGAAAGCTCAAGACAGTTATTTGCAAGTCCTGTTTCTCATTCCTGTCATTTCCAGTAACGTCTGGAAAACCATAGAAAAAAACATTTTCATGTTTTTTTTGCTTTATTTTATTTTATTTTTTCTAGCTACAGTTTGAACTCTTAAAACTCCCTTGAGTTTTGGCTACATTTGGTGAGAAATCCAGGTAAATTCACAAACAAAATTGTTTTTATTTTCTGCAGCTTTTTGAAAAGAGATTAAGAACATTGGTCTGCTTTACTGAAAGAGCAAAAAGAGAAGCCATTTCGGGGACACACAGAACACGAACACTGTGTGCAATCTCTTCCCCCTGTATTTCTTAGCATTCATATTGAATTAGGGACATAAAAGATACATGCTTGCCTGCTCCTTCTATTACCTATCCATATCTAACCTTGCTTTGAATCTACTGATAGTGTTTACTCTGCAACCTGCTGTGGCCACAAATTCCACAAGTTTACTGCCCACTGAGAAAAAATACTGTCTTTTGTCCAATTTAATCATGTCTCCTAGTAGTTTCAGTGATTACCCTCTGGTTTTAGTTCTATGAGATTTGCTGAACAACAGTTCTGCATTTACCACCTTTCCAATTTTGGAAATCTTGACAGTATCCTCTCACAGTTTACTTTTTCTCAACTAAAAAATTCCCCCCAAATGTTTTATCTAAGACAGCCCAGAAATAGTGTTAAACTAGGACACTTTTGCACAAAAATACTTATAATAGCTAGGAATACATGTTTATTATTTTCTTAAAGTGGAAAAAATAGTTCAGCTAATACAGTGATGTGCAGTGTCCAAAAGATTTGTTAATTAAAACGTAATTAAATATTTTAAACTCAAATATTCTGAAATTATGCGTGTGTGTGTAACTATCAAAGAGTTAAAAAGTTATGTTTCTGCAATTTGATTTTATTTAATTCAGGGCTAGACTTTTTCTGGCTCATAGGACTGCAGAAACTTCCAAAACAGTCAGGTTTCTATAGCTGAAGCTGGAGTGTTTTGCAATGCTCCCCACAGTCTTGGTTCCCGGATGCAGTGGGAGTGTAAGGCTGTTTCATATTTCATCACCCCTTCAGACTTAATTTTGGCTCTACATTTGATTTGCCTACTGCATTTTCTCTGGTCAATTTTCCTCTATTTGACTTTGGCTTTCTTTCTCCTTTCATTTTAATTGTCTGCAGTGTCTCCTAAAAATCCTTAAATTGAATTTTCTTTTTATATCAGAATGCATTTGAAATTTATCAGAATGAGTAGTTAGTATTGTTAAAAACCCCAACTTTAATGCCCAAGAAACTGGTGGCAACTCTATGAGCGCAAATCAATTGTAGGTTATTTAGTTTCACTTGGATAGTAGATAGGTACATTTTCTTTGGAGAAAAAGAAAAAAAAAAAAAACAAAACAAGTACAGAGGACTAAAAGCCATGACACCAGATAAGACAAGACATCTCTGAGACACTCAGCTGCAATGCCTCAGAGTTTGTACCTGAAAAAAAGGAATATGCTGTGCCATAGTGCCTTAGATTCCTGTCCCTCCTGACTGTTTGGCTGGGCCATGATGTCCTCTTTTTGGCTAGAATACATATCTGCCACATGAGAGTTGTTAGGATGTTTATGAGAAAGTAATCACAACTTAGAATATGTGCTGGTTTGGACTGGGACAGAGTTAATTTTCTTCATAGTAACTGGTATGGTGTTACGTGTTGAAATTGTAAAAAAAAAAACAAAACAGTGTTGGTATCACACCAATGTTTTAGCTACTTTTGAACATGTTGTCACAGTGTCAAAGTCATAACCTGTTTCTTGTTGTACCCTACCAGTGGGATGTACCCTGCCAGGCTGGGGGTGCACAAGAAGCTGGAAGGGGACACAGACAGCAGAGCTGATGCCAGCCGACCAAAGGGATATTCCATACCATATGACACTATGCTCAGCATACAAACCTGGGGGAAAAGGGAAGGGGGGACCTTCAGAGTTACTGCATTTCTTCTTCCCAAGTCACTGTTACATGTGGTGCAGCCCGGCTTTCCTGGAGATGGATGAACACCTGCCTGCCAATGGGAAATAGTGAATTAATTCCTTGTTTTACTTTGCTTGAGCACAGGGCTTTGCTTTACCTATTCAACTGTCTTTATCTCAACCCACAAGTTTTCTCACTTTTACTCTTCTGATGCTCTCCCCCATCTGACCAAGGCTGGGAGTGAGCGGCTGTGAGGGGCATAATTGCCAGCTGTGGTTCAGCCCTGACAGAGAGAATTCCAACAATGCACAAATAGTAGAAACAACAACAACAACAAAAAAGAATTGAAACAATCCTAAGGATGGAGAAGAAAAATCAAGATGAAAGGGCAAGGAAGGATCAAGAGAAAATCTTCTTTATCCTACCCTCCTACTTGCTGTTATCATCAGGCTGCTAGATGATCAGTAATAAAAAGGCTGAAATCAGCCACCAGGGTTATTCTTTAGCCAAGGACCAAAATACACATTATATGTATCTGGCAGCTTTTAGCCTCCGTTTCTTTAATACAGATAAAGAAACACCATATGTTTTGTTCTAAGACTGAACTGAACATTTCTGGTTTTGATTCAAATTTTTTTTCATCGCCAGTCCAAAACTTAATTAATCATAAAAGCTCTGATAATCACCAATTCAAACTGTTCCTCTAGGACTTAACTAAAATTTGTGTTGTTGCCTTTTAATTTTTCTTTAAACTTATAATAAAAAATATTGGCTTTCTACTCCAAAAGATCTGCTTAAACATAAAACATAAGGAGGAATTCTATGGTCCATGATATTAAGGAGCTGTAATTTGATGATCGTGACTACTCCAATTTCATAATTTATGACTCTCTGATTTATACATTGTGCCTTAATTACAGTGTCCACTACTGCTCAACAAGAAAATCTATAAAGCCTAATAGTTTCATATTGTCTCCTACATCTGAACAGACTCTTCTACTTCTGAATAGAATGAATATATACTATCATAAGAAAAGGGTAAATTGTCCTTATACTGTTGAAGAAATGAAACCATTAGGAAAAACAATGCTGTCTTTTCTGTTTCTTGCGATTTTTTTTTTTCTTCTTCTAGAAACTAGAAGCATCATCTATCGTATATTCATAAAATGGTTGATGTTGGTCCTTTACCTTACAATCTGTATGTCAGAATTATGGCTGCCCATCTGTCTTATTTTTACACCTTTGGTTGTAGATGCCATTTTAAAGGAACATCCATTTGCTATTTTTATGGAGAGACAGCTTTGCTGTCCTTACTGACTGATATTTTATATAAAAGGCAACATAGCTAATATTTAGAATGCTATATTTATGTGAAATAGTGTAGTTCAAGCACCTGATTTAATCCATTTAGTCTTCAATCAAGGATTTTGAAAAAGCACTAGCAACCATAAAACCACAAACATTTATGGAACTGTCTGGGAGAATCTAAAGAAATCTGAGCTGGTGATTCCAGCTACAGCTTAGGTTGAAAAGACTGCAAATGATTTGTTTCTTGTTGTGTGCAAATGTTATAGTGACTACTGGATGCTTTTAGACTCAGGCGCCTGGAGGGACAACGCTTGTTTTCATTCTCCCGACGGAGGCAGAGTTAGTAGACCAACAGGCAGCCAACAGACTTTCTGCCAATATTACTAATCTCCAGCTTTAAGGTAACTTTTCTCTGGACGGAGAGGTACTTCAGTCTTCATGCCAGTTAGCCTCTCCCCAGAACTGCCAAAAAATATGACAATTAATGCCAGCTATGATGATATGTCTGATATGGACACTATTCCTTTGGGACTTGGACTGAGTACCTTATAATCATTTAATAAAGAAAAATGAACAGGTGGTGGAAACTTTTAGTCATGCCAATTTTGTGTTGGTCTTTAACCAAGAACTTAACTGTCTTTTAATCTATTACCATTCACTTATGTTATCCTTTGGGAAAAGATTTTGTTGCTGCCTCAATAGTAAAGGAGGATCATCTAAAAAGGTGGAAGATATTTTCCCTACATCATTGGGAAAAAAATGTTACCTAGATATTTTCCTGCAGTAAGACTATCAGCTACAAATACAGGATATAATATTTATAATGAAACACATTTTTCCTGTAGAGTGCGGCAGCACTGATATTTTGAATTTGCCTAATCATATTTAATTACACTTTATGAAACTTACATTGTAGCACTTTCGGTTTTGAAGTGGATTATGCCAGAAACATATTATTTTGTCCTGAGAACACAAATTTATAATATGTATTTTGATGGTGCAAGCAGCTGTCATTATTTAAAAGTAGCCATGTCATAACATAAAGAAGGTAAGACACTATGAAATTTTTAAAGAAGGAGAATATGAAACAAGGTTACTGTTTTATACCTGCAATTTAACTGAAATTATTGTGTTTTCTTTTAAATCAAAATGTCATCATTTGTCACTTTTAATGTTTACATTTACTGTAGCTGCAATACAGCCTTCTTTGGGTTTGTCAGGTTTAAGTAGAATAAAGAAATTACATACATTTGACATTTTTAATAGGAAGAGATGAAATAAATAGAAATAAAAATGATAATTTGTGCAGTATAACACAAGTTATTGCATCAGCTTCATCAATAAAATAGAATGACTTTCTATACGGTCATCATTTTACTTTATTAAATCTACAACCATGATCTAAAGCTCTATTGAATCGTTGCAATGGTCATGCATATTTCAGATGTTTAAAAATGAAATTTGACTTCTCAGTCTCAACTAATCATCCTCACTGCTAATAAAATTGCAAACTTTATTTGCTTGCATGTCACTTAGACAGCATTTAACCAAGGAGAGGAAAAAATAAAATAAAATGTAAGGACTATGTGGAAGCCCTCTTACCTTGAACTATATGGAGCAAAGGTATACTTCTAAGAGAACAGCCAATATTAGCATACTGTAGTGGGAAAGGAAATGAGTGTTATGATTTCCCTTTTCAAAAAATTGATCGGTTCCAAACAGAAGGTAAGAGGACATGTCAAAGAAATAACATACTGTCATCTTAAGCACGTAGCACCACAATAAATACTTTTTAAAATTCTTGATGAGCTGTAACATTCAAACTGCATGGGTAACACATATAGGTGACTCAATGTTAATTAAGCTAATTTGTTCAACTTTTCCTCCCATCTGTATGAAATTCTATGAGAAGATATAATGAGACACTACCACAGTAGTAAAGCAACTAAGTAAAACAAGGAATGTAGGATACTTTGTAATCACTGAAAAATGTCTTCAGCAACATCTGTAGTAAGGTGGTATTTGCTAGAATAACAATGTAAGATTTGTTACCTGTGACACAAGATTAGAAAGGACAAATGCATTTGTAAATAATCTATTTTTCAATGTAGCAATTTGTTAAATTCATGGTAGAATTCCCTCTCTTCTCATTTTCTTTGTTTTGAAAGAGTGGACTTAATATTTAATTTTTTTTGTTCCACTGATTTTTCTTTCTGCAAGTTAATGTTATAGCATCATATATTATTTTAAAACAGGAATAATAAGTTTAGGAAGAAAGTGTGTTAGTAGTGAGTGTACTGGCTTCAGAATAGTAAGACTCAGGTTAGAGGACGTATTCCATAACACCCCTCTCATAGGTCGTTTTTAGAATACAAGACCTCTGCTATCACTTGACTACCTGAAAGCTTAAAAAAATCATGTAAATAAAATTCAGTTTCCCAGCAACTCTACTTATAAGTATTTGAGGTATTTCATCTATAATTTGCATTTAAAGTATTCATTTTCCTCATCTATTCTTTTTACTGCATCTTCTACCTCCTCCTCCTCCTTTTCTTTACCAAGCTATTAAATGAGACCACCAATGTATTCAGCTGCCTTCTCCTTCCTTTCTGTTCCAGTCTTTTGTTGTATATGCATACATAATAGGCATTGTAGATTTTGAAATGCTGATTCAGATTCAGAATGATGATTAATTTGCCTTCCAATTCTTCTGAATTTAGCTGTGCTACTGAAAAGAAATAGAGACAAGCAGACTTGGGTCTCTGCCGTGTGAAATGCTTTCCTGATTTCAGCAGACTGGAGTATCTCTAAACTGTACTGAGATGTTCCTGTCTGATGAGATCTCACCACTCTCCTGTGATGTTCAGGTAACTCAGATAATGAGAGAAGGCAGATAATTAAATTCCATATCATATGGCATATGCATAAAAGGTGACAAGTTTTGTATCAATGGATTCTTAATGTTAATGTTCCTAATTTTACCGGCTTCATATCTCAGACTTAATGTTGCACTGATGTAAAAGTCTATAACCTTACTCCATGCTTAAATAAAATACATTTCTTTGTTTAAAATATCATTTTAGTATTTTTAGTATTTTTTAACTCCTTGCTCTCAATACAAGAGAAATACATTATTATCTTGTGCTAAGAAGCTGGGTGGTTGTAAATAAAACAATAGAACACAATTTAACTTTAAATTATGTATGTACATGGATACTGTCTTGCCTACCATCTCTCAGTGTCTCTCTGGGCCAGTAAATATAATTTCTCACACAGAAGTGAAACCCCCTTTACAGGAACAACAAGAGGGAACTCCTCACTCTTGATCAAGCTATGCAGCCAGACTACTGAGGCGTCTGTGAATATAGGCTCTATCAGAATCAGGAAAAGCTGAATCCCTAGCTTTCAGATTTAATTAAACCCCACATTCCATATAAATTCTGTCTGCTACTGTACAACAAAGATCGGGCGTTTTTTCATTGTCCTCTATTTTCAGGATTTCAGTTCTCATAACTCATTGGAATTTTTTCTTAGCAGAACTCCTGTCAGAAATGACAAAGATTTGACAAACACTAAAAGGATCATAGAGTAATAGAATCATGAAGGTTGGAAAAGACGTCTAAGTTCATAAAAGTCCAACAATCAACCCAACACTACCATGACCACTAAACCATGTTCTGAAGTAGAATTATAGAAACATTACTGTTACCATGGAATCATCAGTAGAAATCATAGAATCATTAAGGTTATCACCATTAATGAAGAGCTAGGTATCTTATCTCTTGTACATTTACTCACTTCTCATTAACTACACCTTTCTACCACAGGGTAGTTAAGATTCTTAATTTAGAATGCAGTTAATCATCTTTGCCATCAGTTTTTAGATCTTGCATTATTTTATACTCCTCAGATTTAATCAGAGAGATTACCACAACATTCATAAATAAGCTGCTTTTCCCCAGAAAACAAATGTTTAATAAATTTCTGCTACTTATGGAGGTAGTTCTAAATAGTTAAATAATCTCAAATATATACAGCATCCAGTATAATGTTTTGAACTTTATTCCTGAACAAAATTAGGATGAAGAAACTCAAGTAGGACAGAGCAGGAAACTTTTTTCTTTTTAGGAGCTTGCTCATCATGAATAAAAAAGGTGAGCAGTGACAGCCTTGTAGGTTAGAAAATTAATGCCCTTTCTTCCTTAAATTTTCTTTTTCATATTTCAGGCATATTAAGTCAAATTTTGCCCTCACATGCATCACTGAGCTCAACAGGAGACCTCCTTATGCTTCCAAGGGCAAGATTTGTCCTACACAACTTTTGGACATTTTTTGTATATAACTTTACTCATATTTACTTCACTTTCTTTTAAACAGACCTTTTAATTTATTTCTGAACACTCGACTTTTTCTGTCGTTAATCATTCATAATTTATTGTGATCTCCTAAATTTAGATTATCAGTTTTATCAAAAGAACTACAATTAGCAGGCTTTATTTAGCAACAAGAGTGCAAATAAGAGTGTAATAAAAAACTTCAGTGTCTTCAAAATGATTAACTTTTTTTAGAGTCTCATTTCCTCCACAGAAGAATATTTTACTATGCAAACCTTAACTTGCTTACAGTTCTTGAATGATCACTCACATTGCTATTTTGAAAGGACCACTTAATCAAAGAATATAAATACATCTTTTTGATCATATGAAGCAAGCTGTTTCCAGATGGAAAAGCTTAGAAATTCTTTTCTTTGAACCGAAAGTGACATTCAGACATTTTTAAGAAGAAGAGGGTATAATAAATACCAAACTTACATGTTTCTAAACAAACAGTGATGTCTATTCTCTCTGGAACAAATGTGAAACAGAAACTACATTTAAAATACAACTAATATTTCTGTATTTATGCCTTGACACAGACTATTGATGCAGGGAGCTTTATAAAGCAGACAAAATTAACTATCTCAGCTGCTTATGATTAATGTATGGCATGCTAATTTGAGATACCATTTTTCTGTTTGTAGGTTATGAAGTTTAACATTAAATAATTTAATTTTGATAAAAGTATGCTGATATATTTACACAACAAAGTGGTCTTATTTGCCGCCCATAACTCATTTTTGAAAACAATTATTAAATACATACAGTGATAACAGCTTTTTTTTTTTTTTTTTAAATTAAAAAACCCCCCAGAACTAAAAACTTTGCTGTGCTTCATTATTTTGTTTAGCTGGATGTCTTACTTTTAGTCAGGTAAATAAGAATAAATTGTGGTGGTTTTGCCAAAATTGTGAGTTAAGACTCTCCTCATCAGTGAATATATCAGCTTCTAGGCAAATGTAGCGACCATCTCTTCTAAAGATCAAAACAGCACAAAGATAATTTAGGTAGAGTGGATCTGCTTATTTGATCTTTAACAGTAACTCAACAAAACCAGTTGAATTTAAAATGATCTTTGCCATTATCCAATTGTAAGCAGCATCTTATCCTTAAGATCTATTTCAGTCTTGCAGCAACTGGTTGTCTGCTACATGAAACACAGGGAGGTATTTTGATAAATAACACTAACAGCAGAAAAAAGCCTTTTCCATATCTATTAGTTTCATAGATTTCTAGTTAAAGCATAAGAAGAAAGTTTCCAGGGCAGCTTCATCCCTACAAAGGTGTATATTCTCCACACAATCCCAGATGTTTTGGTACAAAGACTATTGAGGGAAGCAATACAAATATTTCTCAGGCAGGTCATCACATATATACTTGTGTAGGATACTGAGGATTTTCTTTCCCTCTAAAAAATGAAAAAGAGTGAAAAGTCTTTTTACCATCTCATTAAACATTTTGTGAGCATCAAATACTGCAAGTTGTATTTTGTAGCATAATGTAAAAAGCCACAAACAAAAAATATACATTTGGCCAAAAGATTGCCTGAATATGAAAATATTTTTTTGTGCAAAGCTGATGATGCCAACAGAAAAATAATAATAATAGCAATGGTTTATTAATTAAGTTATGACATTCAATATCCATTAGGACTTAGTTCTCCCATACTACCTGTGTTCCATGACTTCTTTAAGCAGTAGTCTCTGAGGGGAAGAAAACCCCTCAATATGCAATGCATTTGAAGAGGCTGGAAAGGACAAATATTCAAGTAAGTCATTTGTTAAGCTAGGCAATAGAAAACTAGAGTATTTCCATAAAACTTATTAACAGTTGAGAAGTAGTATCTATTTCAATTGCTTTAACTGGTTGTTGTTTGGGGTTTTGTTTTTTTTTTTTTGGTAAATACTATCAAATACTCAGAAATAATGCAAATATTGTGTTAGACATGTACAGTAACACTACATTCTGAGCTCTTAATCTTTCTCAGTTAGAAATATGTTTACACAGGAGCTCACTGTTGACTTGGCTCTCATCCCATGGAAGTCAGTATAAATCACACTGTTGTTAAACTAACAGAAGTAATTTGAAAACCCGCCCTTAGTTATGTTATTATTACATAGCAAGACTTAAGACATGAATATTGACTCTGATGAGATAATGTTTTTTATTATAGCCCGGTACTTTACTGGGATTAGGAAGAAGCTTCTTTTCCTTTCTCTTTTCTTCCTTTTCTCATTTTCCCCATTTCCTTTTCCTCTTCCCCTTCCCTTTTTCTTTTTTCTCTTCCCTTTTCTCTCTTTCTTGTCAGCATGCTTAAGTATTCCACTGTCAAGGCAGAACACTCACCAACTGAATGATCAAACATACTGAAAACTACATAGTTTTTCTCTCAGGAATTAACATCTTCTTGAGACATGCAAATGTTTAAACATATTTTCTAAGATCATATTTTCACAGAAACACCACTTCCTACAGCAAGTATTAATGATATACGATCACTTTACTTACTATCTTTGTAATGATGTTTTATTGAAAATAACTCATGTAAATAGTGGGACCAAGTCTGTACCATTTAAAAATGTTACTTTTGTATGTTTTGTAGAAGTATAAACCATTTCATTCTTTCTCAGATCAAAGAAAACATGAACAGTCTGTGAGGCAAGAAGAAATGAATCCCACAGTGCCTAATTCAGGAGGCATCAGATATTCTACCTTTGTAGGCAGAGCAGAACGAAAACTAGGAGCAATCAAGTGATAGCAAATTCAGAGGATGGTGGGCATATAACTATTAGACACTAAGCCAGGCAACTGGCACTGAATATCAAACAAATTAGTTTTGCATTACAACAGAAATGGATTATATTTCTATGAAAATCCCATTTCTATAAAGACTAAGTAAAGACAGTTAGGAATCAAAATAACTGGGTCAGAATGACACAAGAACTATTTGAGGATAACTGTTTTTCATATGAAATATTTGCCAAAGGGGAAGATGTGATTATTAAATTAGTAGGCAAATATTAAACCAGTTAAGGTATTATTAGAAATTAGTGATTGATAAAGCGTTGTAAAAAGAAACTCCTCTTAAGGAAAAGTTTGCAATGAAAGATGACTGGCACATCCATAGTGTTAATTGTGTGTCGCATAGGAGTTGAAATTCACAATCCTGCTTTGTTCAGCAGATGTTTTAATTACAAGCCCGGGGCACACAGATGTTTTTGTGCAGTCGGGGAGAGAAATTCTTCACGATGTCACAGAACCACAGGAGGAATCACTGGAACTGATCTTTGTGCTTCTTTTCTATTTCTTAGAACTGTGAACTGCATCATGCGACAATTACTTCTCTTCAATTGCATTTCACCCTTCACATGCTTGATCTGCTCTCCCTTAGCTTTGCCTCCTCTGAGATAAACTGGCTTCCATAATTTCAAGAACTTGTTCATGTCTACCGTGTAACTAGTAAAAATCCAAGGAATTAAATGAGCCTCCTTCATTAGAACAGGATATGTTCTTTGAATGCTTCTCGACATTTCTCCAAACTCTCATTCACCACTCTCATTCAATGACCTGCAGTCAGTGCAGGATCCCTGCTTTTTCCCTTCTGTTGTCTTAATGCTGACTCCACTTCTCCTCAAGTTTAGGTAAGCAAATAGCCTCATCTCACTGAGAATATTAGTTTTCTAGCCATCATTAAAGAATGAGCTTCCGGCTGTCACGCAGCATATTCATAGCAATTGTAACTCAGAAGAGTGTTTCAGACTCATTGTCCAGTCACCCCGTGCATGAAATTGTTCCAGTCTCAGAGAAGCTTATTGTTGTGTTCATATTAATAGCAATAAAACACTAAGTAGACTACAAGGCCTAGGAATGGGCAAGGCCAGGTGCCAAGGAATCTGAAACCAAAAGGGTGCAACCAAATTTCTCAAAAATCTCTCCAACATAATTCATTTTGCAGTAATTAAAGGATCCTGCTTTCCCCCTAGCCTCGTTACTCACTACAATACTTTAGCCGTTGCATTGTAATATTCCATTTTCCAATACAAAAGAATTTCTATAAGCTGACAATTTAATAAATTCTTGTTCCCTTCCCTTCTGCTTACAAACCCTTCTCCCTACCCTTCGATCCTTCCATAGAGCAAGCTCTCTAAATAGGTCACACAGGGAATTAATTTTCATTTGTTGTACAAAAAGTGTCATCTATTCAGATCTTATCTACTAACTGGATCACCACATTTCACTTCAGATTACTTTAAACAGGGGCTACCAGAAGCATTTTAATTTTTCAGACTGAGTTCAGAATCTTGCTTGTAGGTTAGAATGAAGTAAAAGGAAGTATTTCTCACATTATTATTATTAGTACATTTATCTGGAAGACAGATTTAATCCTATGAAGTGTTAAGAGGCTCAATAAAGGGTCTGTCAAGTATTTTCACATGCTTTGATAAATGCCATTATGTGCATGCCAAATGAATACGATTAATATGAATGATTAAAAAATTAAGAACTTATTTGTTCATCCTTCATCATCAAGAGATAAATTTACATTTTGATTTGAGCATTTTGAAAAGCAGTTTATACCAAGCTAGAAAACCTCTAAAGCAAAATGAAATAAAACAAAACAGCCACTTTGACCTTCAGATAGAGAAAAACCTTTTGATTATTTTTGGGTTTTCAACAGAGAATTTGACTATTGAAATTCCAGTGATAAAAATCTCCAAAAAGAAGTGGGGCTGACTCCTATGAAAAACAATGAGACAATGCCATCAAGTTCCTCCTCTATTTTTACCAGAACATGAGCAATCTTGATTCTAGCTTCCTAATAAATAATAAAAAAAAAAAAACAAAAAACAAACCTGGAACACCACAACCAAATCTTTAGTAGAGGGTTCAACGTATACTGCAGACAAGGTGAATGACTTAAGCAGAAAATCTTAGCAATAAGTAGTAAATTTCCTAAAGTGAGTTATTAAGGAATTAATTAGAAAGCTGCAGATTTTAACAAAATTTAAAGGATCACCTCCCCAGTGGAAAAATGAGCAATTTTCGGATCATAGAAGACATTTTGAAACTACAAGCTACATGGATTTTCAAGCATGTTTTTCTTTCTTCCTTTTCTGATAATTTGGGATTTTTTTGCCACTTTTTGTTGTTGTTGTTGTTTATTTTTTATTTGGTTTGGTGTTTTGTTGTTCTGTTTTTCATTTGTTTGTTTGGTTTTGTTTGTTTGGGTTTTTTTGTTATTGTTACAAAATCTTTCTGGATATTAGGATGCTTTTATACTGATAAAAAAGAATGTTGGTTATTACAGCTAATACTGAAGAATGTGTTACTTAAAATTCAGGAAGGTTTGATAAAAGCATTAGTTTAAAAATGGTTCTAAGAGAAACTTTCTGGAAGTATTCAAGCTTACAGCAAATTCTGGCTGTTTCCTTGTGAATTTAAAAACCATAAAATTAAAGTCAAACATTAAAGTTAGAGTGGTGTAAACCCTATCAGATCAGAGCATCTTAAAGAAATAGATGATAAAAGTAAAAACAGTCAGCATTTCCTGGGTAAAGACTTCCATTATAACACAACTGTATTGCCTTCTCTAAAATATATTTATTTCAGCAAGCTCTAAAAGCTGCAAAGTTACTGGTAGAGTAACTAACTAGCCACTTTGTGTCTCAATCAGCAACTACTTTTCCAACTAGTTGCATTTTCATCTCAAGTGTTTTTAATCATGAATGAACAGACCTTATTAAGTACTGATATTCAGTGCTTTAAAACAACCCCATAGTACTGCCACTTCCTCTCAGGAATGCACACTAATGTAAATTAGACACCAAAGATATTGAAAATTGTGGTCAAGAGATGATATTGATATCTACTACACAGGGCAAGTCTTTGTGTTTTTCCTTTTCTCCCACTCTCTTAGTTTTCCAGAATACGCCAATGACTGGCACAGAGAGGTATTTCTGGTCTGTACAGTTTCGAGTGCTAAATTTAATGGAAGCACTCAGTCAAGTAGAAAAACATCAAAAAGTTGGTAATGGTATCAAGTATATAAAAGGTTTTCCATTTTTTCTTCCCCTTATTCTTGTTTTTATCACACAGTATCAAAACACCTCAGGTTAGCCAATACTAATACTTGAGAACGCCATAAATCAGAGCCAATTGCCATTTAAAGAACTGGAATATAATCTCCCACCTAAATATTTTCTTTTATCAAAATTGAGAGATATTACAGATGTTGAACACAAGAAATTGATACGCACTTTATATCCACGGATAAAGAAAAAAAAAATTTTGTTGTTCTGAATTTTAAATGTGTTCCTTGGCTGACAAAGAAAGATGTCTAGTTGACAGCTAAAATGACTGAGAACAGTAGCGATAGCTCAGTTATTACTAGGGGATTTCTAATCAGTTCTCTTCATAAAACTTTAATGTTTGACTTTAATTTTATGGTTTTTAAATTCACAAGGAAACAGCCAGAATTTCAAAACTGATATACATTTCTAAGAAAAAAACAGAAATTAATGTGTTTGTCTTTCCTTCTTGACTATAAATGGCCTTTCTATGGACTTTCAAAGTTAAGTGAATAGTATTTTAAATATTTTAAGAACTCCATTTTATACTGCTGATATATATTGGCATTTTGCCAAGTAAAACTGTTCTCGTGATCAATTGCTTTATATTCCCTTAAAGAAAATGAGCACAGGCCCCAAAATGCAGATAAATCTTTCTGATATTTAGGCTACCATGCCCATATGAGAAACAAACTGTTTTTAAACAGAATGTCAAGACAGAACTTTATAATGTTCTTCCCTTCTAAGAAACTTTCCCTGGGCTTGAAGGCTCTCTAAAACCCTAGGATAAAGACCTTATCAGTATAATCCAAGTAACTGTGATTCTAAGTTAACACACATGCAGAACTGGCATTTGTTTTCAGACAGATAGTTTATCACTACTTTAGCAGTATTTTATATATATAGTACTCTTCATGTGTGGATAAAATATCAGAAATAAAAATCTTAAGTTTGAGTGCTAAAGAATAAACCACAAACACAGTTTAATTTTCAACTGCAAAGATGTCCTCATCACACTTTCCTCTTAGTTGAAAAGACTTTTTTTTTTTGCTATTTAAAGAAAAATCAGAAGAGACATCTCTAGTTGCTAAATGACAGTTGCTCATTACATGTGATTATTGGAGAGAACAACAATGTGTCTGTGATCGTTTACATTAACTTTTCACTGAAGATGAATTTTGTGTCTAAATGCTTTCTAGTGCTTGTTCATTCAGACTTACCTTGTCAGAGATGAACATTGGAAACTAAAAATTCTTAGGAATTTTGCTGTAAAATAGTTCTGATTCAGAAAATTCCAAGTATTTCTGAAGCAATTTTTTGGAAGAAGCTGATTTCAAATAAAACTTTCACTATAACTCAACTAAATTCCTTGTTAAATTCCTACAATGAACAAAGCAAATCCTAGCATAGCCAACTAAACACTTTAGTACTCACTTGATGCAAATGTCTTCTCAACTTGACAGCAGCAGACCCCAACATGACTGACCAGTAGGCCTGCAGAGTGCACAGTGATACTGCAATTAAGGCACCAAGTATTCCAGTATCTATAATCTTCGAGCTGTATCTTCCAAGAGTTCTATAATCACCATGGCTTCCTCAGTGTTGTCATCACCCAGTTTCTCAAACAAGTAATTCTGACAAGCCAGTCATTTTTTTGCTGTTCAGACCATCTGCAACAGTGAGCACAGAAGAGTAATGAAGAGTTAGTGTATAGCATAACTAGCTACTGTTCCCAGTTTGCACCCTTTTGCAACTTAGATACAAAATCAAGTCAAAGAAAGCACTGACAAAGAAAGGATGTGACTCTGTTCTAACACTTTTGAAAATACATTAATCAATTAAACTCAATACATATCACGTTTTCTTTATTGCTTACTCATGGTGCCAAAGGGCATTGATACTATCACTGAGTGGAAGGTTTGAAAAACAAAAGACTTTTCCTAGATTATTTTTTCAGTCTGGTACCTACCTCCACCAAACTGAGCTCAAGTATGACCACAACCAGTGCAATATTCATATTAGCTTTTCCCCTTTTTCCCCGAAACTCCTTATTTTTTTCTCTCACAGTTTATTCCTATTTTGTAATTTTTGCGTTTGTCACCTGGTTTCATCAGAAAGGACTGAGATTTTATTTATTTATTTATGTAGACACAACTGTGAGTCCATGGATAGAAGCAGTACTAGAAGAAAGTATTTAAATCAACCCCTACCTGTACGACTGTATCACGTGTTGGTGTGCCTGATGTCTGTCTTTTCTCAGTATTAAAGTTAAAATTGAGTCTGTAAGATAAAAATTTTCTAAGCCTCTGTGTTTTTTTTCTCCCTATGTCCTCACACTCTCCTTTCATCTTGAGGGAATTAACATTGTTTCCCAACATTAAAATAAGAGTATAATCTAAAGGTTAAACCTCTTAAAATTTCTTGCAGTTAAAATATGTCCGACTGATCCTCAGCTAAAATCAGAGTCGGAATTCTCTAAAAATTGCCATTAAAATCTTCCCCAGAGACAATATAAAGCTGATATTAATTCTTGTTCAATTCAGAAAGAATTAACTTTATATTCCAGTTAATATATTTCTGTAAAGAAATTGTCATCAAGAGGTGGCATTCTCCCACTGGCTCTCTCACCTTCCAGTAATACCAAGATTACCTTTGTAGAAATGAACACATTTTCATGAAAATAAATCCCTTTTGTTGAGAGGATAAACTAGTGCTGGACTGGATGTGTTATGTTTATGCTGCAGGTCTGTACCAACACTAGTTTGTATCACAATATTTTCTGAAGTAGAGTGCACTTTATTGCTGGCTTGGTGGATGAACAGCAAATGTGAGAAGGTGAAATGGACTTAATACTTCAATCCATTTGCTGGCATAAAGCGGGGTACCTTGCTGCACCCAGGAACTTCAATGCACAGCATCTTTAACCCTCATGTATACTTAACATATACCTACCCTTCTAATCATCCTTGAACACATGTTTCTGATGTTATTTTTTGTTAATTTTTTTTCTATTGTACAATCTCTTCAATGTATCTATGTTATTTTTTTTTCTGAGTCAGTCTGAATATCTGCAAAACATTAAGAAAATCAAAAGTTTCAGTACAAGTTTAACATGGCTTGAAAAAATCAGTCCTTAGGGTTGGAAAACTTCTTTAAAACTCCAGTGGACATGAAATTCTATCAAATACTCCTTCTGTGAAACTGCAGAAGTATTTTCTGCAGTCCTATGGAGCAGGTACATAACAAGACTCTTAAATTATGCAATTGGTAGCATAAACTCTAGAGCAAAATGGCTTACTGCTTTTCTCACCAGACATTTCTGATGTAGCTTTCTTAAGACTGATCTCAGACTCCTTTCTTTGCTTCTTGCTTTCATCAGAACATGTATATAAAGAGTATGGAAGTATTTCCCTCTAGAATTTTATAAAAACTTTCTGTTTGAAGATAGGAATGTGACATAGCATTCAAACAATCCTTTCAAGGATATGTAATTTCATTGGTACGTGGAAAGATTTCACTTGTGAGTGGAATGAAACTGAGTTGCCTTATTTCCTTAGTCTAAATTCCAATCTCAAGCAGTTTTCTTTACTAGACCCATCTTAATTTTTGGACTGTAATTATCTTGACAGAATGTATTTATTTTTACAAACACAAAATTAATTTTAGCATGAAACAGTGACTGCATACAGCAAGAAATCCATTTTCAATGTCATGGAGGAAAAGAACAGAAGAATGGCTAAGAGGATTTTAAAAACGCTCAAGTGACTTGCAGCTCAGGTGTAGAAAAACACACAAATCATTCTAATTATTGTCTATCCTTGTGTGTTTGATGAGAAGAAAATCTGTGTTCAAGTAACACAGGCCTGTGATATATTTAGAGGCACCCAACGTTACACAACAGAAATATTGTCTTTGACTTCCACTTGGTGAAAACTTGGTCAACCACACAGTGCGTGGTGCCTTCTATGTGCACTGACTTTTGTAATATCAGAGATTAGTTAGAAGTAGAAAAAATAATTTGATCTAGATTTAGGCGATTTTTAACATTTGTGTTAATATTTAATAAAATAAAATTGTATTTATTCAATTTTATTAAAACTGGGAAACTGTTTTAATCCCTTTGGTGACTCAACACCTTCATTTAAAAAGATTAACTGGTACCAGATTGAGAATTATTTTTAATAAGTAACTCTAGGAGCTGCAAATAATTCAGCCATGTCTGCTTTGTTTTATTTGTAATTTTTGTTTTACATAGATGTAATATTTATATTAAAGAGCTGGAAAGAGAATGAAGGAGATGAGAAAACACAAAATTAATTAGTGGGTAATACATCCACTATCAGCTTCCTTCCTATCTGGAAAGTAAGCAGATAAACAATATGCTAATTTCTCTTTCTCCTGCCTGGTATTCTGAAGGCTGGACAGTCTTCTAGAAGTTGATCTTTTATTAAAATTTTATTTCCCAAGGTCTCTATTCTTCCTGCTTTCATTGCTTGTTCATGTCGCCAAGTCCTGAGGTACAGCATTAGTTCAAAAATCCCACTTAAATCCATTTTCTCATAGTACTGCAAATGTTATCCTGCTCTAATAATTCCCTGGAGTGCTACAATATTATTTCACCTTACGTTTGTAGCATCTTCTATGAATTCAGATATTATCAACCTTTTGATACATATATTGTACTTATAAGCTGTTCATATTGTTCTTAGTTTTATCTCCATAATCGATCTTCATTGATCTCCATACCATTGAATGAACTGTAGATTAGCATGTTACCATGTTGTTATATTTCACACAAGATTTCTATTTTTTAAGCCTAGTAAGGATTATTAAAATCCATTCTGAGCATATGCATAGTTCATGTCATGTAAACACCGCATCAAATTTTTGATCAAACTCAGAACACAACCTCTAGAAAGATATACTTTCTAGATTTAAGATTCTGCTGTGGGGTATTTGCTTTGTGATTTGTTACCAACACTGCAAAAATCCTTTAATAATACTTTAGTTTAACCAGAGAACCATTGAGTGTCAGTCACTTGATCTTGCTATGACTTTCTCTTCAAACTAAAGAGCTATCTCTAAAGATAAAAATACTTTTTCCCCTCATACTTGTTAATGTACCATAATTATATTATCTCCCAAACTAACCTTGGACAGATGAAACAGAGTAAAATAATTAAACTGTTCTCAAATCACTCCAGTGAGGTTTTTTTTCCTTCCAAATAATTTCCAATTTGTGAACTTCCTTTCTGTGTGGCAGCTACTGTTCTCCAGAGAATGACTTATGGACTTGTTTATCCACCTCCACAGAATATACTATCTACCTAATTTGACTTAATATTTCCTTCTCTACAGTTTCAGGTTGACCTTTGCCTTCTCAAACCAGTATTTCAACAACAATATCTATATCCATGACATCTAAGACATTTTCCAAATCAGAATGCAAGATGACAGACACGTTACGGTGACTTCCATTACATCTTATTCTGTTTATGCAACTAAACCATAGCAGTAAGAAAGCGTGAAAGGTGCATGGTGCAATTTCAGAGCTGCCCTTCAAACATGACTCAATAGTTATACTTCCTAAGCAAGCTTCTAAAACCTTTCCCTAGGCAAGACATACAGCTATCTAAAAAATATGTTTGTCTAAAATTTATAGTATTCTTAAAGTTCAAGCCTTTTCATTATACCTGTAGGTAAGAAAATAGGGAATAAGGAAAAACAGGCAAGTTCCCATGTACACGTCATGTTTTAAAGAGAAAAAAACCCCAAAAATACATAGACATGTGACTCGATTATTTTTTCTTCATTTTCCTAGTCATAAAAAGGAGCATCTCTGGAATATATCCTGCTTCATACATATTGCTAGAGTTTTGACAGCTGTTGTGGGCAATTCACTGTCCTTTTCCATACACTTTGCTTTTCCAATGAGTTTCAGAGCAGACTAGCTGTCAGATAAAAGAGGCTCAAAACACCACAAGACTACAAGAATTTTTTTCTGAGCTTGATTTAAAAACAAGCTCTGCTTCCTCAAAGTTATCTTTGCATCTTATTGGATGGAATATACTTGAAAGATGATTTGATAGCAGTTAAATGGACCCTTGTTTTCAATGAGGTATTGTAAAGATTAGGAAAATAAAGAATTAAAGAAAAAACACAACACCCAAACAAAGAAACAAAAACCATACGAAAACAAAACAAGCACAAAAATCAAACCCCTAACCAACAGACAAATGTATCATTCCCTTTTTTTTGTGACTTTAGTTTTGTTTCAGAGAACTACTTTGTATTTCTTGAATAACTTAAACAAAAGGGGAATACAAGAGTAAGAACGGAAACTGGTTAGCAACGTAATTTATTCTTCCATTCTACCTTTCCACATATTCACTAAACAACCAAGCTCAGCAGCTGAAGAGGGAGTAACAATCCTCTCCTCTCTTCTATACTTCTTCACCACTATAAAAAGGACATATTGGGAAAGTGGACTTTTGAGTTCATAGAGAGAATTTCTTTTCTTTTCTGAATTGGTCTATGACCAGAATAAGGTTTGTTGTCTTGTTTACCCAACCTGTCTGATAAACCATAGGCTGACTATAATTAATAATATACAGTGGTCCCATAAAGAATTACCTAATCTAGCAAGAGATACAAATCAAGCTTGTATTTCCTAACCCCAAATTTCCTCTTACTCGCTTTATACTGTTGGTATTTAAAAAATATTTGAAATAATTACTCCTCTTAATTATTCTATGTAATTGACATACTTAATTGTCAGGTAGACCAAAAAAAAAGTGGGTTTTTTTTTTTTTTTTACTTTATGGCATTGTTCCAAATCCCTGCTTTCTATGCATGCAATGTAAATCTCTCATTTTATCTCTTTGAAGCAAGCCCTAAAGAAGCATTGTATCTTAATGCTATTCCTCACTAATAATTATTTTATAAACCATTGCTTCATTCTAGAAGAATTAGTTGAATTCCCTCTCTAATGACAGTGATGAAAACAATAGGATCTCACTTTCAGCAAAATCAAATATATCTCTTAGGAACACATTCTGTTAAGTGTCCATCCTGATTAATGTGTTACTGCTTGATCTATTTTTTTTTTTTTCTTCCCTTTAAACAATCCACCACCTTCCAAATCTTCAAACACACAAGACCCTTAGAATGTCAGGTTCTTCAGGATATTGGGTAATTAGAATTAGACTGAATTTTTAGGGTAAAAAAAAAAAAAAAGTACTTCTGCTAAACAATAAATATCTACTGTTTTGTGTGTTTTTTTTCCTTTCCTTTCTTTGCCCTCTCATAAATACAAAATAAAGAATTAAACAAGAATGAACACAAAATCAGTCTGATGCAGGTACCATTCTTCTCAGATAAAATTATGCTCTTTTTTTATGAGTGAAGGTTGATTTGAGATGGATGAAGTGCAGCAGAAAGAACTCAACTAGGGACCAAAGTATAAATTACTCTGTTTTAATTTCACCAATGGAAGTGAGAGTAAAAGAATTGTTTACTGCCCATTATTCAAATATATTAAATGAATTAACATTCACTATTTTTCTGCGCCTCCACTGCAAGGCAATAAAGCTCTTTTAGACCTCAGATCTAGAGGATGGATGACAGACTTACCCTTATAACACAGGGCAAGGAACTTGTTTTACAAAGTTCTGCATATAAACACTCTCCTCTCTCTGCTCACTTCAATGTAAAAATAGCAAATTACAGACTTCCTTTCATTACATCCCCCACGTCAGCTTTCAAGATTTTTTAATCTTGAAAGCACAAACTATAATTTAAAAGAAAGCTCAAATTAGTCTCCTAAATATATATTTGGTTTAAAATTTATAATTTTATAGAATTTATGCATATAAATTTGCACACCTGTAAATAAAAGTAATAAATAAACAAATAAGGCATTTGTGACCACTGTCACTACGGTCTTTGTTTTTAAGCAGTATTCAACCTCAGAGTTTTTTCCTGCTTTGTTGCAATCTTACCAGAAAACAAACTTCTGTAGACAACAATGGTTTCTACATTATATTTATACATACGATAAGGGTGCAATTTCTGCCTAAATGTCAAACACACTGCGTTCATTAGTTTCAGCATTATCACTTGGATGTAATTAATTTTCAAAGGGTAGGTGGTAAAAGAAGCTGTGAGCACAAGTTTGTCTCCATAGGTTTCTGTTCTGTGAGTCTTTATTTTTTCATCTTCTGATTCCTCAAACTTTGTTTTATCTTACAGAAATACAAGAGAACTTAAAAGATCCTAAACCTTTTATCCTCAACCAGTTCAGAAGCATTCTATCAAGGCTGCTTAAAACATCACTTTCTTTTGCTACAGGAAGAACATGAGATAAGTTTGAGGACAGAGAGGGTCATAATATTTTCAACAAAAGTAGACCTTGACAAAAGTGAAATTCTAGGAATAGCCAAGGAGACTTCAAAAACTGATATACATTACATTACAGGCTGACATTTGCCCAGGGTTTAAGGAGTAGATGACCCACCATTACACAGACTGACGCAGGCCATCTTCAAGGGTTAACAATGAATGCCAATCACAAACCACAGGACAAGATCAGCACCTTTCTGTGTGACTAGGATTTAACTACATGGAATGAAATCAGAGACTTACAGAAGCACAGTCTAGAGAGGAAATCCACAGCATCATGTTGAAGGGAAGACCAATGCCACCTCCTAGGACACCGAGAGAGGAGAGTAGGTTTCAGTGTTCCTTTGCAAATCTGTGTGGAGACTGAAGGACAGCACAGGGAGATGCACTGAGGCGGAAAAAAACACAAAAAGACTCAATCCATATTGAATAGGAAATTACTGGAAAGGTTTGTTTTCATTCCAACACAAAACAGAAACAAGAACCTTGAAAACTGCAGGGAAACTGAACTGTTCTCTGGGCACCTCTGTCAGGGACTGCTTTTTCAGCAATATCGCTGTTACATTCTCATCAGATGAACACCTCTTAACCAGATCAGATGTTGTAGGAGACAGAGTTATTTCCGTTCTTAGCAGAAGTAAGCAACAACAGTTCTTCATTGTTACATCCCCAGCATGGGGGGTCTGGGTTTTAGTTTAGTTCTGTGCTGGTTTTCTTCAAGATAGTTCTTAGATTTAAAAGTCCTGGAAAAAAGGAAAATGACAATAATAATAATTTCTGTATAGTGTGCTTTTTTCTTTGTTTGAACTATGGCTGCAAAAGAGCGTCTATACTAATCATCTGCTGAATTTAAAATTTTATGGGTTTCTATGTACACAACTTCCAAAAGTGTTGTTAAAACTTTATTGACACGGATGTATTTGATAACACATCTAACAGGTCTGTTCTTCCCAAAATGTTTCTAAAGTTAAGACTAACTAAATCACTGAAAACAGCTTTTGATTATTAAATGCATTACTAAGAATTTTTAAGCAATTATGTATCTCTGAAATTAGTTTACATTACTAGTGTATTAACAAATGTATTACGCTAGCAAGAACTAGAATATTTTAAAATCCTCAATCTCCACTGGTCTCATTGTTTCAAGGCCAGACTCTGCTTTCTTAAAGTACATGTGTTATTGTTTCCAGAAGTGTCATTTATATCCAGGGGCAAATTATAGGACTGTATTGATTTACTCTTAAAATTATGGATTTTAAAATATACTATTACTCAACTAGTCTCTTGTAAGTTGTAAGAGCTACTTTCATTTGCACTGGTTATATTTCAATCAATTTGTTAATTCATAACTATGTTTCTTCCTGCCTTCATTAAAACACACACAGGAACCTGCTTATCCTTGCTTTTGCTCTTTTTGTTTGTTTGTAAGATGTAAACCTTGTGAATTATTGGGTTATTACATTAGCTTTTTAAAAGAAATGGAACCCTAGATTTAGACAAAAATAATTTGTTTTTACATGGGGCTACATAATTACATGGTATATAATGCAATCAGTTTGAAAAAAATATGCACTGTGGTCAGCAAATATTTGCTACTCACAAGCTATTACATTCATAGGGTTGGTGGATTTTCATTCTCACATATGGCCCATTGACTTTTATATACCTATTTCACATTTCTTGTCTTATTCTGTGGAAGCAAGAGAATTTTCCTCCCCTTTTTGGAAATATGTATCAAAAAGTAAGTTTTTATCTACCTCTTCTCTGACTTTGTTTATTTTATATGCCAGGTTTTCATTCATGAGGCACAATATTCTCATTTTTTATATTTTTTAAATATATTTTTTTAGTGTTAGGTAAATATAAAATAATCAATAGAAGAGGTAGAAACAATGATGCACATGTTGGAATTTTCATGTAAAGTTAGAGATCATCTAATCAAGAAATATGCAGTACATTCCAGATTAGTTAATTGATCTTGACTGGGTCAGATGTAATGGTCAAGGAACAGATTTCCATACTGTGCTGAGCCAAGACATTCCTCCTCTTCCCTTTTATTAGCCATGGACATAACTAGCCCAGATATTTTAAAATTAGTATGGATTGTAATTTAATTTGCATTGATTGGCACTTATTTGATATATTCACATAGGCTGTTTTTATTTGCTTGAGCCGCTTACAATGAAAGAACCCACAGCATAAGTTTAATTATATTTTTGCTTTCCTTAAGATTTCTCTTTGCAGTTCAGTCCTCCTTTCATTCTCTTTATCAAAGTCTTCTCTGTGAAATTTGAAGTGTTAGGATATCCTGGGATGATTTATTTATTTTTTTTTTCCCCCAGATAAACTTAAAATTACAGATAGAACCAGTAACAATACAAACAAATATTGTAAAAGTACCCCAAAAGCATTACTTAACTTACTCAAGACATATTCAGATGAGCCAAAGGTCTATATTGCAGAATCTGCTCTGATGACAACCAGTGAGGAATAGATACTGAGGTGTGTGAGAGATACAAGCATAAATCATCTCATTCTATGGTGCAACCTTTCAGCTTCTATCACTTGTGGTTGTTAATTCAGAGACAGTGTAAATTCTTACTCTAGTTTTGAGGTAAAATATTAAAAACACATTGCTATTGTTCCACCTTGACAATAACCAATAAGATGACTCCATTAAGAATAGAATACTGTCATACTAAATACAGTACAAACATACCCTCTCTGCTATAAATAACTATCTAATAAAAAAATGACTAGAGAAAATCTACAGGTCTAAGTAGAATAGAGAAGAAAAAAAAATGCAAAAAGCCTACCTTACATAACTTTTCAGATAAACTCTACTGCAGAGAACAGAAGTTTGGTGTTCAAACTGTTACCTTTTTCATCTTGTTTAACTGATTTAAC
This sequence comes from Megaceryle torquata, assembly GCA_024611175.1. Taxonomy (NCBI): domain Eukaryota; kingdom Metazoa; phylum Chordata; class Aves; order Coraciiformes; family Cerylidae; genus Megaceryle; species Megaceryle torquata. The sequence goes on along the minus strand of JANIJG010010633.1, from coordinate 132,733 downwards.
TCATGCAGTAAGACAGTAGAGACTACATTTTGTTTGTATTTGTGCAATAACTGGCTAATCAAATGTTTCTCGATGGAGATCTCCTGAGCTGCAAGACAAAATTGAATTCAAACTGTATACAGTGTATAAAATTACACACCAAGGGACCCAAGCCTTCTCTCCATTTTTGATCCTAGACAAAATGTTTCAGTAGAAATAATCTATTTGATAAAACTCTGCCAGCATAAGTAGTAATATATAAGGAAAATCCCCAAGAACTAAAGCGTTGCATATTTTTCAAACCTTCTGTGCAATTTCTTTGTTTTGAATTCACGATGGTGTGAAATAAACAGTCAGTGTACTTGGAAAGATATATAATTCTGAAATGAAAAAATCCTGTTGATTCAATTTGATAGTACACTGATACACAGTGATAGTGTGGATTACAGCAGGGTATCTGAGCAAAAAGAGGTATCTTGCTGAAGTGTAAGATTTGGACACCAGCGACAACTCCTCTCACAGAGCCACCCCCACAAACTTTCACTGCTTGCCTTCAAACACCTTCTAAACTTTAGCTTATTCAGATGATAAATCTCTTATAAATTGTACAAATCCCCATCGTCAAGAACTCCTTATTTCAACTGGAAAATATAAGATCAAAATACTCAGAGAACATTTTGATTCCTATTTCCACAAGGGACATGCTTTTTTTTTTTTTTTCCCCCTATGATAGCTCTTCTGAATGCAAAGTTACAACACTGGCACTGTTGCAATTTATAAAGGTGATAATGAGCTTCTTTACATAACAGATTATTGAGGCAACATTCTTCTGTTGTGATTTTATAGTGGCAAAGGAGTTTCACACAATGTGAGAGAGCATCATAATTTGCTTTTCTATTTTCTTTCTTTACTTCAGATAGAAAAAAACTAAGAAAAGTGTAAAATAGAATTGTACTAATTTATTTCCATCAAATAATCCCCTATTAAAACTCATTTTCCTATGCAAAGCAAGCAAACAGAAAGGGGAGGGGGAATTCCTTCTCTGGGTAAATACAAGATCCCTTTATTGGCTTTCAGAATGACACATTTCCTAATTGACAGCAATACTCACTTGTGCTGTTTTAGTCAAGTATTTATAAAAAATATATTTATGAGTTTGAACAGTGAAAAACATTTATATGAGGCATGGTTTCTATTTTGTTTCTCATATAGTACTTTTTTCAGGCAATCTGAAGGAATATTGTTAAATACTTTTGCATCACAGTTTTAAATTTATGGAAAAAAACCTTAGCCAAAAGCATTTTGATACTCATTTCCACTTGGCACAGAAGTTCCTAGTGCCGCAGAAGTAGTTATGTTGCAGAAGTAGGATGGTGGAAGAGCACAAAGCTTATTCCATCCCTGCTAATTTGTACTAAAAAGAGAGTAATATCCTTTGGTAAGAGTGTTTTTTCCAACAAAAGTTGTTTTTCCCAGGAAAAAGTTGTTAGTTCTTGTGTTTCTAATTGGGTTTTTTTTTGTTTGATTTTTTTTTGGTTCATTTTCAAATATCAGCTGTCTAAAAGCAACGTATTTCAGAGTACTTTTATTTTGCTGTCTTTTGTCTACGTGACAAACACTTCTTATCTACCGCAGTACTCTTTTTATGAACCACATAAATGTTTTCCTGATGTAAAAGCTTTCAAGATTTTAGATCTGAGGATTTTCTGATCACTACGCTCAGAAAGTTTCAGAACACACACATGTAATAGCAGGCCAGAGCTGAACTCTCATAACTGGGGAGAGGGTGTGTGTGTGAAATTATTTACATCCTTCTTTAGAGAAAATAGCCTTTGCATTTTGTATATAAGAACAACATATACATTGTTTCCCTCAGCCTCATTCAGATGCAGAAGTTATAACACATCATTTCCCTCACTGAATTGATTTGAGATATCCTTAGGATTCCAGTCCACATGACACGTATTTTGGGCATTTTTATTTTAAGGAAACAATGGTCATTTGTTGATAATCACTGCAGACATTCCTTCTTATTTTTCTAATCACTTTTTTGTAAAGTTGATTCACATGGGGTTTTGCAGGTTTGCCTATGGGTTTGGACACATCAATTGCTTTCTTACAATTGTATTTTTATGTCTGCTATTCTTCTTGATCTAATTTAATCAGTAAGACAGTGCATTTAAATATTCTCTATTTAATATTCTGACCTTAATCCTCTCGTAAGAGAAAAGCTCACATAATGGATTCCTCTATCATTTAAATGTCCTTTTTTTGTGTGTGTGTGTGAAGGTTCATGTTAAAATGTTTCCAGTCTCTGCACTGAAGTCAGTTTATGGATTTTTGACAAAATTTCAGTATCCTTCCAGTCCATTAAGAGCCCTCTTTGACTACAGCACTAAATTACTCTTCATCTTTCCTGGTCTCTTGCCCCATGTTCAGTGATGCCTTAGGTATTGTCCAAATTAAAAACCAAAACAAAGCACTAATCTACCAATTGTGTTTCATTCAAGTTCTGAGAGTAAACTAACTGAATTTTGATGTGTCTGTCCCTTCCCTTCTTTTCCCAGACTTTACCTTTATAACTGCTAAGCACCTTAAAAATTATCTCACTTGCTCTCATATTACATGGTCCATTCATATGATTTCTACATGTTATACATATTGGAAAAGTTCTTTTGCATTAATGTTGAAACGGCTATGAAGATTTCATGATATAGTGGAATTTTCCTGAAACTGGAGCTTGATAAAGCTGAAGCAGAAGAATGAGATTTATTTTTTTAAATTAGGAGTTATAAATTCTTGATGTCAGCACTAATTTTTAATTTTAATTATGAAAACTGTAATAACTCAGAGTGTTCAAACTTAACATTTTCTGTTTCATGGTTTTGCTGCCTAAATCCTACTGACTACTTCCAATACACATACTAATCAAGTTTCACTAAAGCTTTTTAACAGCTTCCTTTGGTCTTGTCAATTCAAAAGATAATCAGAACAGCACCAAACAATACAAGAAAGGTTTTGCACATTAGATTTCTAGTGAGTAAATGTGTATCAATTTAATCTCCTTCCTTCAATGTACTAATTTCAATTTTGTTGGTTTTCTAGTCATTATTACTGCTTGATACATTCTGATGCTGCACAGTCTTGTGCACATGCCTTCAAGAAAGGCCTATTTATGTGCTTGAAGTCTTGAGAGTTTGAGTTGCTGAACTGGAGGCATAGTTTATAAATTTCATAAAGAATGAGACACCCCACATGTTGAATTTTTTTTCCTGATTTGCTTTAAGAATCTTTTCACAGATGCTTTTTAAAATAAACCTCAGATTCAAACTTGTAAAATGCTCATGTTCTTTCATTGCAATGTTGTGTATTCAACAAAACTCAACAGTACAGTCTTAACCCAATAGTCTCAGTACAATCTAAAATAGGCTTAGCTCCTGAGGAGGACTTTGAATAGAAGAATGTGTGACCAAATGTAAACTGCAATGAGGGACCCAGTACTTGTCAGTTACTGTGCAGCTGATTCAATCCAATTCTGTTTGTATCAGCAAGAGCAACTGGAACTATCATGCTGCTGAAACTTTTGCTCATTGTATTACTTCTGTAGCAATTTAGACAGATTTTGGTTTATCCAGCTGGTGCATGACCCTCAGCTGTGCATTCCCATCGTCACCTTTCTGTCACCACTAATGCTACTGTAATTTCATAGGATCACAGCTCAGAGAGCTCTTCCTAGATTAAATTTGCCATCTTCCCCTACCAACATAGGCACACTCCACCTTACACCACCCGCCCCCCTCCAAAAATAATCACAAACAACCCCAAACAAGGAAAAACAAACAAACAAACAAACAAAACCAAAAAACAACCACCCCAAACCCATCACATAAACCCACCCAGTTTTCAGCTAATTGGGTTTCACAAGCTGGCTCACTGTGCAGTCACACAAAGTGGTGATGCTAATACATGGTGCAAGGTGGAAGTTCCATAGGAGCCCTCAAGCTAAATGGTCTTCAGTTCTGTGGGACCATATTGTCAAAAACACTTCTGCTACACCCAGGAGGAACAAAAGCCAGCACTTCCCCTCCGGGATTTTCATTGCTTCTGTCTGCCAAGCTCCCTTCCCACTCTAAATCCTTATTACCAATTCCAAGACTTTACACTGCTTTGGAAACCTGTTTCTTCAGTGCTAAATCCAGGGTGGAGGTTAACTCATTCAACACTACAGCATGGAGAGCAGAGAAACTGAAGCATGTATAAATGCTCTAGCAAAGCCTTTCATTAGTCTTCAAGTCAGTCAAAACTTTCATGCATACAATGGCTATTCAAGATACTATTATTAATAGTTCACGATAATAATAATAATAGAGCTCATTAGCTTCAGTTTGAATCAAAGAAAGTCAGAGCACAGGATAATACTAAGAACTTTTGAAACCAATATCTTCTTTAGATTTAAATGACTGTCAATTTCTTTTCAGAATTTACCTTGAAAAAAATCTGATTTTTAGACCAGAGTAACCCCACATAAAGCCACAATACTTAACCTAATAAACTCTTTTATTACTGATTAGCTCTCCATTGTCATTGATTTGTTCTTTGCTTAAAGCAAGCTATATTTTATAGATCCAATAAAAATAAAAGCCAATATGGACTTTGTTGAAAAGAAATGGATTTCCTGAATTATTCTGTCACATCAGACACCCATGTCACAAAATTGCCTTCATAAAATTATTGATCCCTGTCTAGAAGCCTCTTATTATTTGACATTTGTTTCCTGTATTTGCAGTGAAAGACAGCTTTTACTTGCTAGGAAGCTTTAGCAAAACATTAAGGGCCTTCTAATTTAGTTATTTTTATTCATGACCAGGTTATAACTAGTCATCTTTTCATAATATTTTTATTTAGCTCTTACCCTTTCTCAGTGAGTAACCCTGTTCGTATTTATAGTCAGCAACTATTCAATCCTCCTTGTTATGTCAATCACAACAAGTTATTCACATATATGAAAGACATTTCTCTCCTTTAACACTTCTGCCAACCACTTTAACTTTTCTAGGTCGTCGAGACTCTGTACACATTTGACCTACTACATGGGACGGGAGGGAGAAATGAACCACAAAAGCTCCTAATCCTGGTGCTTAGACACTTCTCTTTATAGCTCTAAATAAGCAAATTGCTTACCCAACAGAAACGTGACATCTCACAAAGACAGTGCAGATGACAGTCAAGGAAGGAGGTTTCGTGAGAGAAGATGGTGAGCAAACAGAATGGGCTGCAGATTCCTGGAACTGGCCTACTCCTCTGCAAAGGGAGGAAACTGCCTTTGGTCAGTGCTAATGGAAGGTGGCTCCTCCGAAGGTCATCCTCCATAAAACAATCCCCTGTCACCAGACAAAGGAGGCAGACGCAGAGAATAGTGACCCTGAAAATCATAAAAGGAGCTGAAAAAACCCAAAACATACACTTGTTTCTTTCTCATAATCATAGCTATTAAGCAAATATCTTCTGTAGGTTACAATGGAGATTCACGGGTGTTGAATAACTTTGAAAATCTACTTGCTTATGAAATATTCTGAAGAGGTTATGTTTCCTTGTTGGTTATAAGTAGCCTTAATACGTATACCTGTGCTGATTTTAGCAGTCCCAATCTCACAAAATGATGCCAGCTTTTACAGAGATTCTAGTGGTAAAACATTTCATTATTAATTTTTAGTCTATCCAGAATTAAAAAGCCAAACACAAATATACAGTTTTTCTTACTTAAAGAAGTAGAACAAGCTATATGCTCGTATTCAGAACACAGAAACTTAATTTTAATCGCTCCAGCCAGAAGTAGGTCATGATTAGTACTTTGGTTTGTCATAAGCCTTATTTTTTTTCAGTGGATTTCCTTACCACAAACATCCCCTTCATCTTCTAGGGAGAAATTCTGATAATTTCAAAAATTATGACAATGCATTATTTCTTATTTTTGTGATCATAAATCAACAATAAACAAGCTTTGATGCATTTCAGCTCTCCAGAGGTACAAGTGCATTACTGAGAATAAATATTGTCCTGTTGCTACAATATGAATAATTCATCACGACTAAGATCTCTTCATCTTTATTTTTCCACTATGCCTCGTATGAAACACAGTCTTGGGAACATAATTTATAGAAAGTATAAATTTCTTATGTACTTAATCTTACTCTCCGTAACGCCACTCTCTATTTTAGTAAACACTGAAAATGGCAAATGCATTAAATTTAGTTATAAGGTATCTATTAACAAATATGCTCAGAGCCTGTGTGTTTATCAATATGTTATTTGCCATTATCAGCTAGAGTAGCATGCTATTTATACAGAAGAACATTGTGTTTGGTATCCTTTCTTTACTGTCAGTGTCCATGGCAAGCACTAAATCCTGTATAATGTAGCAAGTAAAATAATAAACACTAATTTACTCAGCATCTAACACATATGCTACCTACAAGAGAAATGAATGTCACTTAATGTAATATTTGGGGTTTTTAATATTCCAGCAAAGGAAAATACAGGGATTTTTTTTACCTGTGCCATTATTTTAAAATTCTAAACATATTTTCAGAAAAGTAATTTCTTCTCTTTACTTAGTAAGCTGTTTATCATAGATTTGATTTGTTCTCTCTCAAAATCAAGAATGTTTTTTAGTGACTGTGAGATTTATGTTGTTATTCTTCACTTCAAAGAACAAAGTCTTTTGTCTCCTACATCATACTCTGTGTTTGATCAGAGGTCTATTATTAAAACGCATTTTTGTTTTATGGAAAATATTTGCAGCCCTATATAAAGTCATAGCTATGTTACTACAAAAAAAAAATGCTGTGAAACAAAGGTGATTTTTGTTTGCTTTAACAAACAATACACTTTTCTGTGCTGATTTAAGAAGTGTTTTTCATGAAGAGACAAAGAAAACACTGATGATTATTTAAAATAAGCATTCAGCCTAATATTGTGTCCATTTTTATTAGGGAGCTTATTAGTTGTTCAAGCTGCGTATTCTTGTTTCAGATATGATGAATCACTGAATAAAACATGCAGTTAATGATAATTACTCAATAAGATTTCTCCATTTTTAGGCTGTATTTTAGATCATGCTAAAATATTGGGTAAACTTGGAAAAAAAATTGCTCTAGACTTTAATAGAGTATAATGAACTGTATGTTTGTACTCATGAAAAAAATACTGTAAATTGCTTCAGAAACTGGTACATTTAGAAACTGATGCTTCTTAATGAGTGCATATAATAGAAATAAATGAGAAATACAAGCAATTGTTGGTAGAAACAGTAGGTTAGTGAATTATCTGCACAGTTTAGGAGTGCTACCATATGTTCAAATATGCCTTTGGTCTTTAGCAGAATATACTGATCTCAAAGCTGTCCCAAGCAAATGAATATGCAAGGAAAGAAAATGAAAGTGTCACATTTGAAAGTCAAAGCAGTTTCTTCAGTGTAGCTTGTGAACTCAAAAGAAAGAAAATAAGAATGCAAAAGGAGAACGGAATTTTACTTTCTGTGTTGAGAAAGTAGCAGAAAAAATAAATGGCAATGTTTTAAGATGACACAATAACTACTGATCAAAGTACTATTGGGTGCCTGGAAAGAAAGAATGGCATTAAAATTTTAATGAAAATCACAAAGAAATCTAGGAATGGCAATGGAAAGGAAAATACTAGGAGTAGGAAAATACAGTGCCTTAAAGGTCTCAACAAATCTGAAAAAAATATGAGAAATAAAAATGTACTTGAAGGTTTAATAACTAGGGAAAATTCAAAAAGATAAAGTCTTCAAAATCTTTCTACAGTCATTAGGCAGGAGTTTAAGCAGCAAGGTGGTGATTAGTGCTTCTTCCCCCTGTTTGTTTCATAGAACAGGTGTTTAATTCTGCAAGTGTCTTTTAAAAAGACAGTCCAAAGGATTTTCTGTGTGTGAGAAATTAGGACTGGAGTTACAAAGAGCTCAGCAATGAAAAAAAATAACAATGCTGAAGATGAAATGGAGGGGTGGGGAACAGGGTGGGGGGAAACAAGTTAGGAAGTGTACTTAAGGATTTCCATAGCTAAGCAGACCTATTCTTCTGCATGCAATAGTCTTCTATTTCTGGAACTCCACCTGTACCAAGTGACAGAAAATGCAGTTTGCACTACCAAAGTATGTCATCTTGCACTTTCACCTGCATTGTAAAGAATTCTCTAGTAAAAAAAATTGCTAAAGTATTTCTATACAGCACCTCCAAACTCACATACACTTGCTGTCCATGACTTGGGGGTTGGACTAGATGACCTCTAGAGGTCCTTTCCAACCCAGACACTTCTATGTTTCTATGACTGTTATTTCAATTTAAAAAAAGCTATGTATAGGGTTACAATATGCTGCTGCATAATTTTTCAGGAATATCACTATTGTTCCATGTTAAATCTGAATAAGACATTTTGTTTATGTAACTGGAGAGATTCCTGATATTTATAATCTATCTGCTTTTAACAGCTATTTTATCATGCATCAAAGGATGAGGCTATTGCTTGCAGCTGTGTTTTTGATAAAAATGAATTCTGCACTTTTACCAATATAAAGAACAGTTTTACTGCATACACAGCAATGATATTTACCATGACTTGCTCAGCTGAGCTGATCAAAGTCTCATCTGTACCATCAGAAAAGCAAACCAACAATAATCAATTGCAAAATGCCATTAAAAGTGAAAATGAGGATTAACCTCATGTTACAGTAGCCTTGTTGACTCTCATATCGTTAATCACATTTTATAAGCAATCATCAAATCTATGGTCCAGTATGGATGTGGAAACCTCATCACAAAATATTCAGTGTGCACACTATTTCCTTCTGTTCTGAATATAGTGGCATGTTCATATTCCATATTTAATCGATTTCAATTTAGAAATCTGGAAAATCCTGTGATAAAATACTAATTTGAGTTAATGAACCAGTAAACTGTTCTTCTCTCCACAGTTAAAAAGTGTGGGTTGTATAATCCTCTTTCTGTAGACAGGGATGCTTTTTTAACTGACTATCCTCAGAGAGAGTATAACTGTACTCTTCTTTTGTCTTTTCACAACACTAGGCTGTTTGAAAAGTTGATATATCCATGTGTGAGCTCAAATGGCCTCCTCCCAATCTTTTCACGCCTAAATCATAAAGAAGCTATGATACAGAATTGTAATGCTAGCAATCTGCTAGTACCATGATGAAAGACCTATTATACATAGAAGCAAGAGTGTCACTAAGAGCAGGCAAATGTAGAAGTGGAGAAGGGAGGGTAAAATATGCCTCAAAACACTGTTTTTCCTTGCCCTTGTCAGTTTATCAGGAACAAACCAAGGACAGAATTTTCTTTGTAAGAACAGAATAGGAATTACAATTCATTGAGAACTTAAAACCTTCTTCTCCCTCTGTCATTTTTCCATGATACATATCTCTTTGAGGTCTTCAGGCTCCAAGTCATCACATCTGCTTTGGATAGGGCTTTTCTGGAGACAGCCTTCAACAACCTGCATAAAGGAAAATGGAATGCAGATGAGAATCACTCAAAAAAATTAATACTGGATTTTTACTTCCAAGCTAAAAAGATTCTTTGATATTGGTGGACATCTTGATGTAACCATTCCTACCCAGCTGGATGCCATTAAGAATCATAACCAGATTGCCACAGGGCATCCTGACAATGGTGTTTAAAAACCCATTAAGACAAACCTTCAGTGCAACTGAGATTTTATGGAATTAAATTAAGAAGGAAAAAGGCTGACTTCCAAATTAAAATAGCAGAAAAAGAGCTTATTTTAAAATAGTTCCAAAGAAGTTTGTATAATGCCATTTGACCATTCTGCTCTGATTTTATTTTGTTTGGTTTTGTTTCACAATTATGTGCAGCTGGTGGGGGGAGGAAGAAGGGCAAAGGGAAAAAAAATAGTAACGTGATCCTGTAAAAAGAATGTGTTGCTTGTAAGATAGGAATAACATTAGCATTGAAATAAAACATGCTCAGAGCGTGCTATTTCAGTTTGCAAAGACCTTCATACTAAACAATAAATAATTTATAATTAATACAAAAATACACAGAAAGATATTATTAATTACAAAGTGTTTATTTCAATGAAAGAGGATTATTCAAGTATTCTGCTCATGAAGCTATTGCAAAATCCATGGCCATACACTCCTTTCATAAGCTCCCTCATAGGCAAGTGATATTGCATAGCTATTGGATATAAGACAACTCAATATCATGCAAAGATGTGGTGGAAACACAAAACTGAATTTTATGAATATATGATATGAATTTCTAGTACTGGTAATTTGAAGTACAGAAGCAACAAACTTTTAATTTGGCCTGTAACTCTTCTCTTTCTATGCTTTTCCGAGTTTATTTTCCAGATCAGGTTTAGACAACATTTTCTTCTATAATGCTTTTGAATAACTCAAATAGAAGAGCATACTAGAGGCTCATCTCTAAAACACAAGCAACACAAAATTACACGTGTGAAATAAGCGAAGTAGTTCTGCTCATACCTAGCACTGAAATGTATAAAGCCAGCCATAGTTGCATTTCTTTGTTATCAGGACTTTCTCCTTGTATCACATTCAATACACAGAAAGAAATAGACCTCCTTTCACACATACCCCTCACTTCCTCAACTTGTATTTCACATTACTTAATATTTATCACAGGGGTTTCTACTGATTAACAGGTAGTCTGCAACTTCTGTTTTTAATAAACAAATGAACTCGCAGGAAGGAAGTACCTAGTCAGGCTTTTGATTTCATCAACACACATTGCTTGCATGTCAATAGAAATGATAGATGTAGCATTTGCTGTAAGAATGATACATCAGGGGAAAGTAATGATGTTCAATTTATGATCTAGAACTTTGAATAGAAACTGCCAAGTTAAATAGGCCAATAAATTGAAAATAAAGAAAACATGAAAAACATACAAAGGTAAAATACCAACAATTTTACAGAGTAATCAAACTCAGTCTTACCCATTTATCTAATCCTGATATTTAGTATTTCACATAAAATACTCTACTCTTACTTGGAAAATATATATTTGTTTTAAATTAAATGTAAAAAGGAACATCCATCATTACTAATCACAAAACATTAAAGTAATTTCTGATTATGACTAGTAATAGTCAATAATATGAAAACGAATTGTCACTATTTGAAAAATTTGTTGGCAATCGCATTGAAATAGATTTCGGTTAACATAAAAGGTTGAATCTCATTCACAATATGAAAATTCTTTGCTTTTCATTATGTCTCTGTGTGAAAGCAAGATTTCTAGGCCTACTAATTTCAGAGGCTAGATAACTGGGTTTTAATTTTATCCAATTCATTAAGTAGAGGAAAAAACCAAAAATTCCTTGTATCTAAAACCAAAGTATGGAAACTCTTGGATGAGCTTAAACTATATATATAAAAACCTGGCATATGTCATGTCACAGACATGAACTTTAGTTCTGTTAGACAGTTATTGCTTAAAAATTTGAAATGTCAATTATCTATTTTACATTTTCAAACAGATTTGGGAATATTCTGTTTCAGCATTTTCAAAGTGCAACTTCGCTCCTTATCTCAAAGTACCCTTCTTTCAGACTCTGACTTAAATTGGAATAACACCACAACATGCAAACAACACAAATTAATTTAGATTATTGGTCAAATACAATCCCTCAGCATATCCTCCTATTCCTTTTTTTTTCAGTTGAACCATGTTCCACTTCTCCTACAAACAGGCTTTACACATCCTGCCAAAAATATTTTCTAACTTCTCATGCCACCTATTTTTATTATAAAGTCTGGCCTAGACAATTCCTCATCTACTCAGTTCTCCAGCATGTTGAACTGCTCTTGTGGTTTAACCCCAGCTGGCAACTAAGCCCCACACAGCCTCTCACTCACACCCCTCCTGGCAAAAGGGGGAGAGAATCAGAAAAAAAGAAGTGAGAAACCTCGTGGCTTGAGATAAAAACACTTCAATAGATTAAAGCAAAAGCCACATGTACAAGCAAAACAAAACAAGGAATTTATTCACCACTTCCCATTGGAAGGCAGGTGTTCAGCCATCTCCAGGAAAGTGGGGCTGCATCACACCTAACAGTTCCTTTGGAATTAAAAATGACATGACTTTGAACATCCCTTCCCTCAGCTTTATACACCGAGCTTGACATCATGTGGTGTGGTATATCTCTTTGGTCAGATGGTGTCAGCTGTCCTTGCTGTGTCCCCTCCCAGATTCTTGTGCACCTCCAGCCTACTCGTGTGAGGACAGCTGATAAGTCCTTTACTTATTGTAAGCACTGCTCAGCAACAACTAAAACATCAGTGTGCCAACAACATTATTCTCACCCTAAATCCAAAACACAACAATATACCAAATATTAGGAAGAAAATTAACTCTACCCCAGGCAAAACCAGGACAAATGCCAAAAAAAATTCAAGGTTATGGACAAAATAAAAAAGTTTTTTTTGTATTGTGCCTGACAGTAATCTAATAAATGTTTAATTCTAATCCCTTTTACACTATTTCCATTAAAAAAAAAATTGTAATTGATAAAAACATTGTAACAAAATATTTGTCTCTATTACATTTTTTAAAATCCAGTATATCCCATTTAAACCTGTGATTTATGAAAATGAGCTTTCATACTTGCTTGTTGTTTCCATATATTCATTTAAGAGTTTATCTTTCATTTTAGCACTTCGCTCTGGGTGTTCAAAGGCTATGTAGAGCTTTCACAGATGGAGACAGGAAGCAGTGAAGCAGAGAGAGAAAGCAAGAAAGATTCTCACATGACTAACTCTGCTCTGCTTTTCATTTCATGTGAAACATCCCATGATAAGTAAGAGCTGCAGAACGTGCACATCCATATTCCACCTCTGACAACATCAGGATTTTGATCAGCCAACAGAATATTCAAATACATGCAAGAAACTAGATCCCTAGTGACCTGTGGTAAGGTGTCTGCACGCCTGCTGTTTATTGGCATAACAGACTCAGCTGAGTAAATACAATCTGGTGTTTTCAGTGAAAGAAAAAAAATAAAGCTGGGGGACAGACAAATATATCTGGCACTCAGCAAATATATTAGGTCTAAACTAGGGGGGCTTTTCTCATATGTTCAAGGATTATAAAATCAGACTGTGATATGAATGTTGGTATTGATGCAGGACTAAATAGCTAACTTGATTCAAGCTGTGAAATGTTACGCCTTTGGATGTCTAGTTACAAAGACAGTGGAACACATTAAGTTCCTTTTGCTTCAATTTTGACTAAAACGAGTTCCCTAATACACCATGCTTTACACAGAAAATATTAAAATAGTGAAGCATCTGCAATAAATGCAGGATGAGGCCTCTAGTTTGAGCTCTTTCAGGGGCCACAATTAATTTTGAAGCTACCAGTTTTCTTTTTAGAGTGTTAGCAAACATATGGTTGAGTCCAAAGCAGGATTTATTTCATAGCAGAGAGCATTCAGCAAAATATGGCTACTGCCCCAAAGAGCCCATCATCTAATTTATCAAAAGATACAGTAAATGAGAGGGAAAACACTAAGAGCAACAACATAAATGAAGATGAGAAATAATGATAAGCACAGGTTAAAGTTAGAATCACTGACAATATTATAAATTACCTCTCAGAAGGCAATAATTTGCTATGTACTAGGACATGCCACAGCTATAAATAGGGAAATAATGAATGTCAAGCACTGTTTTTCATTTGTATGACTTCATTGTACATCTCTTTCTCTTCTTATAGACCACAGCTTGAGCACTGAAGCAGCAAGCTCATCTTCCACCAAAATGACTTTACACAGTTGAGTAAAAGAACTAATTTTCAGGGACAGTGAAGTAATAATGCAAGTCTTCCTACATTTTTACAATCAAATATGACAAAGTCCACTGTCTTTGGTGGAAATTTCCCTTACCATCCTTTGCCAGCCTTCTGGAAAGAAGACTTACATAATGAAAGACATATTCTATCTCATTTGAAAGAATCAATCAAGCATTTCTCATTCCTGGTGATCAGTCTTTCTTGCTATCTGCATCCTCAGATTATTGCCAGCGCAAAGGGAATTTCCTGAATTCAGGTCACTTTGTATTTTGTCTATCACTCACCTATATTATTGTCTTGTTATTTTCTGGTGTGGGTGAAGGATACAGCTACATAAGGAATGAGAAACAGCAGAAGAGCTAAAGGTGACACCTAGAGAAATGAGTCTGGACCTTCAAGGATTTTACCAAATGGAAGCCCACCATTTTTTGAAGATGGATTGCATGATATAAAGCCCTTGTAGCTGGCTGCATATATGTAAAGGCATTTGTAGTTTATTTAGATTTAGATTGACAGTGGGGAGGGAATGCAAAAAGAAGTAGAACTAAACTTTTCTATATCCTCACCTACCATTGAGTCAGATTCTCTAGCACTGGCAAGCAAAATAACTAACTACCTTTACAACTACAACATCAAGGCACTCTATCCAGAGCAAGAATCTAACCCTATATTCTCCTTGATGTTCTAGATTCTCTTTGATGTCCAATTTCTGATCATCAAGATATTCTTACTATTCTCTGAAAATCAATGATTGGTTAATTAGACTGAAACCAGAAAAGTGCTTCATCTGGCATTACCAACTAGGAGTCTAATTTTGATGCTTTTGTAGTTTCTTCAGAAAAGGTAGTAGGGGACAAGTACCAATGACAATTATCTGTTTTCAAAAAGGAAAAATGGTACAAGGCAGACCCAAGTCTCTGCTGGCTTTCAGCTGGGACTCTTCAGATTAGAAATATGTCTCAGAGAGTGAAGAGTTATAGAAAAATTACTAGTCTAATTTCCCATTTTATCTTCTTAGCATATAGAATGCATATATAAAGAGTTCTGTAAAAAAATAATTAAACTAAAGTTTACTATTACATTTTCAATTGAGCATCTTCAGAAGACTGAAGTTGTCTCTGACTGTAAATGAGTCCAGTTCAACTTGGCACAGAGAAAAATCTTTCTTCTAGCTGGTAACAGAGATGTTTCTTTTACAAAATGATGAATAAACAGTATTTATTTTTGTCCACTAAGTCTTTTTCACAATGGTGACAGTTGTTTCAGAGCTATTTTAATTCTGATTTCCATATAAATTTTTTTAGGAGTCAGGATGTAGGAATATATTTATTGTAGCAAAGATAATTCTTCCTATTTGCCTGCGATAAAGAGGTTGTGAAATTACCCACTATACAACTTTATCCCTATTCCTGAGGGCTTAGCCTTTTCCCTAATGTTCATATAGCAAATTTAGTATAGCGCTGAACTCTTAGAATCATAAAATCTATTTCCTCAGGTTCTTTTTATGTGTCCTTATTATTAACATTTCAGACTCTCAAATAATCACATTTTCCTTCATCTCTTCAATATCCCCCTCCCTGCTTTTATGTTCCATGGTTTTGCTTCAGTCGCCTTTTTTTTTTTTTTTGGTTCCCTCATATTTCTGACTACTTACTCTTATCTTTGATACAGCTCTAGTCATCTGCTGAACTGCATCGACTTACTGGAATGAACACAGGCTATCAACTTGAAACCTCTCCTCCTCTGAGCTGATTTCAATCAGTTTTCTTCCACTTGGCCTAGAGTTGTAATTTTTTTCAAGTCTAATTTCTGCTTTAATAGTACTGTCTCAGCAAAACCAACCAAATCTATTTCTGAAAGGGAATAAGAAAAAAAATCTGTAGTAATTGTGAAAGGTAGAACAATGCTTTTGCAGCTCAGAATTAGCTTTTATTTGGTTTGCAACATGTCTCTGCGGGAAACATGAGAAAGGAACCTATCTTAGCCTGAGTTTCTGAGTTAATTTTTTTCTTTCCAGTGGGGTTTCGGTTTTCCTATCCTACCTGAAATAATGAGAAATGATATCTAGAGGATGGAAGTAAATATATTGTTTAAGGCAGTAAAAAGGTAATGGAATGCTGGTCTGGAAAAAAGAACCAAAGATCACACAGCTGATGTAGACATTAAAAGTTACTGTGGTGTTGTTGACAACAAGTATTACCCTCTTTGATAAAAAGTGACTAGCAAGATAAGAGAAATAAAATTACTTTGGGCTACTTCCCTCTAACTGCTTCACAAGAAAGCCCCAGACTTTTCTACATAGGAAGGAACATATGTCTTCTTTCACCTCTACTTACTTCACTGAGCTTTTGACCCTAGAATTCATTCCTGTGTCCTTCAGCACAGCAACCCAGAAGCCATGCTTTGAATATTCAGACATCACACTGCACTGCTTTTTAGGCTTTTTCCTCCACTTGGTGAAATAAACAAGGAAAAAGAATAAATAAGTAATTATGAGAAAAGAATAATTCAGGATTACAGATAAATTCAAGCCTTATGGCATTAGCAGAATGATAAGTGTACTATCACTCATGATAGGAGACAAGAGAATATACTCAAAGCAAGGAGGAAGAATGTATCTGGTACTCTGGAGAGAGTGAGGAAATCATAGCAAAAGAGATGGATGGGAAAGGCTGCCAGGATTCCCTGAAAAAAGTGGTGATGGAAAGATTGCATGCAAGGGATCAGAAGAGGGAGAAATCACTGGTGCTAACAACCAGCCTGGCATTAGGAAATAAAAAGACTGTATCTCTCAAAGCTGAGACTTTCAATTCCATTCTATGGGAATATTTCAGTGACATAATTGGTTTACTTTTGCAAAATGGATATACAATTTTGCATGAAATTTATCAGTCTGTTTTTCCAAGAAGTGATTTTATTTGATTCTATAATGTAATTAGATCAATTCAATATTCAGGTATAAATCCCTTTTCCCCTTTTAATATTTGTACATTCATTTGAGGAATCAGTACATGCAGCAGGCTTTTATCCAAAGGCAAAGTAACATTATTAAAAAGACTAAGCTGACAGAGCCTGGAAGGACTGTTGGAAACCACAAAAAACTCAATTTCAGTGTTTATTTATTGGGGTCAAACCTGCAGGCAGGAGAACTGTGTTAAAGTGCATTCTTAATTTTTAATTTCCATACTATCTGTCAATACATTTAAGAATCACAACATTTCTTTCTAGTACAACAACTATATATGTATATAGCTTAAGAGTGTGCCTACATGCAAGAATATTTAAAACTTCTTTCAAATATTGGCCAGTGTCATGGTTAAACCTTTTCTAGAAGCTAAACACCACTTACCTGTTCACTCGATGCTTCCTTCCTCCTCCTGCCCCCACTTCCTCCTGTGGGATAGGGAGGAGAACTGGGAGGAAGAAAAAGGTGAGAACCTATGGGTTGAAACCAGGACAGTTTAATAAAACAACAGAGAGAGAGG